>OLMO02000286.1:1594562-1609721 GCA_900291935.2 Cassiopea xamachana
TTCCTCGTTTTCCACTTCATTGTCTGAAGTGAAATGCACTCACTGGAAATTTATGTTCAAGCAGATTCCTCTGAAAGATGTGAATATGATATGATTTGACCCCACAGATATCAAACGTCGGCCACTCCAGTGGGGCTCATAAGCGAAGGCTCATTGACCGCATTTCTGCTTAGGCTCAATGTACTGTGCTGCGTGACGTCTCCCTCGCATAAATGCAAATGCAATTACAAATCTGGCAACGTCCGATAACAAAGCTGCATTACTTAGAAATTTGCCACTCAAACGAAAAAAACAAGGAAAACTAGAAAGGTCTGTATGTACTAGAACCTTTTTTTGTTATATATGAGGCTCAGTATCAGGTTTCGCTGTTTTGGGTTGGTATTACAGTGTTGTAAACTACAAACCTAGGCCTTTTTGGCTGTCTCGTGGTAATAAATGATTCAACTTCTGACTCAAACTCCGAAGAATTTTACGCAGGTAGCGGTTGAGAATATACTAATGCTGAGAGTAGTAAAATCATCGATGAATCTGTTTGTAAATTAAGTTATAATCTCTCACAGTTGTGAATTGAAGCTTGTATATTGCGTATTGTGCAAAGTGAGATTTGACAATTCATCATTTTATTGTCTCATTGATGTCTTGCATTCGAAAAGGAAAACGCTAACAAATTGGATAAAACAGAGGATTTACGAGAACGACATAAGATACTTCATTGTAGATGAATACTGCAGTTGTTTCGTCTAGGCCGGGTTGATTTCTAGTCTTGGAAAGCCAATACTATATCCTATAGGCCTATGTAATGATGTAAACTACATTGTTTTATCACGCTTTATAAATACACAAAACTCACATTGTAAATACTACACGTTGTGTATACATTGTAAGAAAAGCGGATTTGAGATTGTGTTTTTTATATATTTAATCGTGTAATAATGTCTCTATGATCTGTTGGTGCTCAAGTATCACTGTGCTCTTGAGGGGATTACTTTCCTCAAAAAGTGTCTAGTTTCAAAGATTTCCAGTTTCTATTTTTTGTGCACGATTTAAATTCATTTGCAGGGAAGAAAATGGAAGCGGCGGTTGCAAATCATGGACAAGATGGTCTGTGTGGTGGAAATAGCAACCTTGCTAATGAGGAAGATAATCTTACGCCAACTGTCTCAAGCTGTGTAACCACCGACGAGACTACAGACGAAAGCAAACTTTATCAGGCACAAAAATCTGAACCAGCTGTGGTTGCTGGAAAATCAGAAAGTCTTGGATTTTTCAGAAGGACGTTGAGGTCTGTATTAAAAATAGAAAGGACTAACTCGAAGAACAGTTATGAAATGGAATGTGCTTCAACTCAATCAACAGTAAAGGAGGGGTATTTCTCTGAAAATGAAGAAAGGTCTGATGGCATTGATAGTGGAATCGCTTCTGAATCTGGTGATGGGCCTACAAGTTCCAGGCTGTCTAGCTGTACTTACTACACTAGTAAGACACATACTGTTATTTTGGTTTGCATATGAATTAGTAATAATTTTATATTAAGTTCTGCCTGCAGGTAGCATTGTTGATTGGTGTTGCTAACTTTGAGCAGGTACCTTGGATGCTGTATTTGGCTGGTCGTGTGTTGTTAGACTGAAAATGTATTTAAAACCAAAGGTAAAACATTGTCCTCTCCTCGTTAAAAATTGTCGTAAGTTTTGCATGAAATTTCATCAGACGAGACGATGTTGGGAATCAATTCCCATCAGCTGGAGGGAGGGGTGTGTGGATTTGTGAGTAGAAAATCCACATTTTTTACATCTAATTTTAACGATTTTACCGGCTGCTCAGGGAAGAATGGGAACATTTTTCAACCCTAGGCCTTCCTCAAAGTATGTAAATGAGCATGGCTTCCACCAGAAAGTGAAAGTGTAGTTTTTCAGCGTATGAAAATCATGATTAAGGCATTTTGGAAAGACTCTTTTACGGAAATTTCGACGTTTGTTATAATTGGGAGTTCCATTTGGGTGACAGAGCATAACGTGAGTCTGCCCAAGCGAATTTATGGTATCAAACAAAGCCAGCTGGGGATGTTGTGGTCACGTAGATAGTTTGGGGACATTGTGACACAGAATTTTGATTTTATCCCAAGTCTGGGACACTGTTACACAGAGTTCTGAAAAATTCACGGCTCTATGTCTGTGAGGAGGAGCAAGGTTTCTTAAATTTATGCCAGTTTTGGGGAAGTCCCAGTGATTTTATAAACAATGTGGCTTGAGAGAAATTTTGATGCATTCAAGCAAAGTGCTTTGGCATGAGAAAAATCGAGGGACAACTTCATATCGATGCTGCATAATGAGAAAGATTATAACGTAAAGAGATGACTATTGGGTGAAGGTTTCATTTGTTCTGGGCTTTGCTGTGACACATTTTGATTTTAGCCTTGGTCTGGTACACTGTGACAGCTAATTTTTTTAACCTTCAGTATCTCGTACTGCCAACTGTATTGATATTTTCATTGAAATTAATGGTGGGTCTCCAGCCAGGCTAAAAAAGTACCATGAAATATCATAGGGACAGCTGCCCTTTGAGAGAATTATTATAACACCCCGTCGACAGCCAGATATAGAAATAGTGTTGGCACTTGAAACTTTCGAGGTATGAGAATTTTTGTCTTCTATTGACAAAATAGAAAACGCCCATTGATATCAATAATAGTCGATGAGATTTACTGATTAGCGAAGACAAGGAAGATAGACGGCCAAAGTGACGTAGTTTCTTTGATTGTTCTCTTTTGTCTTCCATGATTTTGTAATTTTTCGCTTACTAGGAAAACCTTTGTTGATTTTCCCTTATTTCGAAGGTACTTTAGCTGTGGCTCTGTAATTCTTCAAATTGCAGTAATTGTTCAGCAATAGGCTTGTCAGGGCACGACAAGAAAATTGGCTTAGAAAACTAGTATACTGCACTCTGCTAATACAACGCTATTGTGGAAGACAATTGAATATTTTCTCAGATTGAAAATGTAGAAAGCGGAAAATGCTACTCCCTAAACTCCTTAAAAACTGCTTAGATATAATTTGCGTTTTTCAGGGCGCTTAAAAACTCTTACATTTTAGAAAACACTCCTTTCCTTATTTCTAATCGTTCTTTGGGGAGAGGATTCTCAATTGCAGAATTAGTTGGGAAATGATTTGCTTCTCTTCAAGGAAACAGACAGAAATTACTCCTTATTAATTATGTTTTGGTCCGTAGAAAGTACTAACAAAGTTTTATCTACTCATCGGAGTAAGAACCCTGTGTATCATTTTAATTATGGTACACGATCTAGAAAATACTGTTTAAATATAAGCCCTCGTTTCTTCTCTACCGGAGCTATCCACTTCAGTATTTCACATCGTTTTCTATGTTTACACGCTTTTTTTTAGGAGAAACCCAGCTCAAGGCCTAGTGCTAAAAGTTTCTTAATGTTTGGCCGCATTTTAGTTCTAAAAGTTTCTTAAAAGTTTCTTAATTTAGCGAACTAAATTGCTGTGAAAGCGTACGTAGAACGCGAATGTAGAAAACTTTTTCTCCTATAGCAAACAAAATGCGACTGTATTCTAATGCAATGTCATATTCACATTGTTTTGACACAGCTTTACGTTGGACCAGGTCATACCTAATTTTAGTGTGCAGTGATAACCAATTTGTGCAGTGATAAACTCAAAACGTGCAGTGATAAATTATGAAATGTGCAGTGATAAGGTCGGTGCTTAGCCATTTTGGTCCTACTTGGAAAAGAGTCCTGACTTTTTATACGTACATATTGCAAAGTTTAACTGCTTGTCCCACATCTCCTTTGGAAAATGCCCCATAACCATGATAAAAAATATTCAAAAGTCTTAGAATACCCTATAGACCTAAGTTTCTTGAAAAAAATGTTACCAGATCACGGAATGTACTGTGAAATGCAACTGCTCAGTTTACCTGAATTTTCTTTTACGGTATCCCTGTTTTTTGGTAATTTTAACTTTATTTTTTAAACTACTGGAAAAACATCTCAAAATAACCCATAAAACGTGCTGGCACATATATACCAGGCCCCCTATTGGTGCTACCCCCTCAGAATGCTTCATTTCTTGTGAAATGTGCAGTGATAAAATTTCCTTAAAATTAAGTATGGACCAGGTAACGATTTCAATATGCTATTTGTCTAAAGTTTCTTAGCTCTTTCCTTGTAGTTCTAAAAGTTTCTTAAATTTAGGCTGTCTAGTACTAGGTTGCTTATAAAGTGGTGTTTTATAAAAAAATGTGGATTATTAATTACATGAAGCGTTTGAGAATATCGTCTCTTCTTCCTAACATAGACAGCAGCTTTGGTGACAGAATTCCCGGACTATCTGGCATTCATAACCTAGGGAACACATGTTACATGAATGCTGTTCTTCAATGTCTGGCACACATCGATACAGTTGTTGAGTATTTTGCGCTGGGCAGGTATCGAGACGACTTAAAACAACGTAGGACAATTTTCAGGGGTCGGAAGCTGGAGAAATGCTACAAAGGAAAGTTGACAGAGCATTTTGCTACACTCCTAAAAAGTCTTTGGACATTTGGTTATTCAAAAGAACTTTGCCAGGACTTCAAAAATGCCGTAGCTAAATATGCTGATCAGTACAGTGGGACATCGCAACAAGATGCTCAGGAGTTTCTCCTGAAGTTACTGGAGTATCTTCACGAGGACTTATGCAAAGGCCGTGGATCAACCCAATTTACTAAAACGTCAATAATTAAGGTAATTTTACCATTTCAATTTATTTCAATATATTCCCTATGCTTTTTTGGTTCAGCAATGATCGATGTTTCAATAATTTCGCTCTGGAATTAGTTCATGAAAGTCACTTGGCCACATAATATTTGTGTCTATAGCTTGTCCAAATCACATCATCTAGACATGCCACAGACATTTTAATTGATAATTATATGCCGGATACTTGCGTTCTTCTTCCTGGAGAGTTGACTAGACGATATAGAAGTATAGATGCAGTAATTGCTGCGCCCTCGCAGCTCCTAAGGATGAACAAAGCTGTCTAACTTTTGTCAACACTGGATATACTATTAAAGATATTCCAAAAATTTCCTGTAGTGTTGTTGGAGATATTTGTTGCACTTTCGTGCACAATTCTAAATCCTATCTGTTTCTGTATTTACCTTGTCTGCTATACTGTTGTAAACTTTATGATCGGTGAACTGTAAACTATAAACTCTGAACTCTAAACTCTGAACTCGTAACTATAAACTCGTAATCTTAAACTCGTAATCTTAAACTCTAAACTGTGAAGCGAATGCTAAGCTTAATATACAACTAATAATTGCGGAGGAGCGCTACACGTGACGAAGTATTCAACATATACTATCTTTAACGTTTTGGAATGATTAGGAAAGGCAATGAACGTGTCCTCTGTGCTATTTTGTTTGGAGTTTAAGAAATCTGTTCTTGTTGTCGATACTGGCTTTTTCCTCAGTTTCTTATTGAAGAAAGGAATGTAAATGTGAGCCTTTGAGGAAAAGGGAAGGTTATCTATGCAGGACTTAAAAAGATTGATTCGGCCCTTTAATTGTGGTCTTGAAAGTGAAAGTTGATGGTGTATGAATTGTCTGGAAAATATTCTTTGTCATTGTACTGGCGTTGTTTGGCAAATAAAATCCTGTAAAGGTCTGGGTATTAGTACAGGTACTCTGTTTTGTCAAGAATTGATTACACTCTTTTTATTTCATAAGAAACCTACCTCAAGGCCTAGTTCTAAAAATTCCTTATTTTGGACCTCTTTTTATCAGATTCTAGTACTAAAAGTTCCTTAATAGTTCCTTTATTGTCACTGCACATATAGTGCCATAAAGGTAGTACAGACACAAAGAACCATTAAAGTTCTGAGTTGTACCTTTAATTTTGGCTAGAGCTCAAGACTCAAAGCACAAATAAGGTAGAAAGGAAGTGCTATGAATCATAGTTAATAACTATGTATGAATGTATCTATGTGAGCAAAAAAACAACAGATACACGCTTGTTATTTTATAAGGAACCTAGCTCAAGGCCTGGTTCTAAACGTTCCTTATTTTTGGGCCTCTTTTTATCAAATTCTAGTACTAATAGTTCCTTAATAGTTCCTTAATTTTCACTGCACATATAGTGCCATAAAACCGGTACAAACATAAGGAAAAATCAATATTCTGAATTTTACTTTTTATTTTGGCACGAACTCAAGATGAAAAGCACAAATAAGGTAGGAAAGAAGTTTCATAAATGTATCTATGTAAGTCGCCAATGGAACCGGCTTCCTAAGTCTTGATTATTTGCAGTTAAGAAAGTGTTTGATATTGAAAAGTTCCTTGGGTTTCCATACGTTAGTAGTTAAAGTTCTTTAGACATTTCGGCCGTCTACATGTACGTGGTTCCTTATAACATAAAAGCATGTAATGTAACAGTGAACACTGTGAAGCTCTCGCTTCTTGTGGAATATAGGCGTGGTCCTATAAGCTGTTGTTTGAGTCCTAACCCACTGCCTGCTAAGCAGTTATCAATTCAGCTGATTGTAGGCCCATCCCAATGTTTAGATGAAGAAACAAATCACTGAATACGTTTTGGCGTGTTTCAGCACTATTGTCTATCATACAATGGTGGAATTATTGTCTATCATACAATGGTGGAATACATGTTATTTTATTGGATAAATCATTTCCATTTCTGAATAATATGGAATTTGGCTCTGATGTGAAGCCTTTCTTTGCCGTGTTAGGGTGATCTGGTACGCATAACTTCCAATCAATACGGCTATTTTGCCTGATCAAAATGTTTTCGTTGTTATTTGGAAAGTTAAACTTAGAAATATTCACTGATAAAACCTTCTGATAAATGATTTCTATGGTTTTCGACGATATCTCCATGAGCAATGATAAGCTTAGGTTTTTTGCATCGATCAGTTTTATCCCTGGCTCCTGCTTCTGCTTAAATTGGCCTCATTTCGTTGTTATTGCCGAAGAGCAAATCACAGATTTTTTCGTACGCCTTGCTCTATATCACAAAAAATCATAGAAAAATCGCAAGAAATCACAGAAAAATCACATAAATCACAGAAAAATCACAGAAATCACAAAAAATCACAGAAATCACAAAAAATCACAGACAAATCACAGACAAATCACAGAAATCACAAAGGAATCACATGATTTCTTGAAGTCAAGAAAACTCGTACCCTTCTTCAGGTAGTAATTTGTTCACTACGTGAAAAGGGATACCACATAATGTGAGTGATTCAGGTAGTGCCCCTCGGTTATTCCGTATTAAGCTGCTTATCCTTGGCAGTTCTTTAGGATTTATCAATTGGTCAGTCTTTTTTATTTTGTTTGTTTTGCAAAGACCCACAGCGTTCGCTCCATAGAAGCTCGCTTCTACGCTATGAATATACATAATGGATGCTTGCCGGAAATGCTTAGTTTTTATATTTTTTAAAGCCCTATCGCAATTCTTTTGTTTTCATTTTTAATCCTAGAGACACTTATCTATAGAAGGAATGTTATAAATTGTTACCCTTAGAAATGAAATTAGAGTCTATCGGGCCATTTCCTTACAACTCAGTAGAGCATTGTGTTCCTTATGTATTAAGATTACTTGAGGGATGGAAACAAATCTTTACGTCAGGTTAAGAATATCATTTCAATATAGTTGCATAAAATTCATCGTTCAATAGACTTTACTGTTGAAATTCTCGACCAGGAGGTGGGTCCAGATTTGGGTCTTCGCTCAGTAAAAACTTTCATTTATTCAGCTGTCTTGGTCGAGAGTTTGATTGAAGAATAATCTTCATTCCTGGTCCATCACTTGCGAAACAGTCAGACTACAGAAATATCGGCATATTTGAGTGTATAGTCACTTTTCGTATCTCATACTTTCATATTTCATAATTAAAGTTGATATTGACAACAGTAGTAAGTTACTAATTCAAATCAACTATATATAGAGCAAAAAGGAAAGTCAGAAATCTATATACTATAAATATCAAGTTGGAGAGAAATTCTACAGAAGCATTCTTTTCCAGGCAATGTTTTGATCTTATTTTTGAAAGGGGCAAGTGTCGGTTCATTCTTGCCACTGTCATCCAGGGTATTGCTTTATTACCTCCTCACTCGCTTGCTTTATTGTGCAACTAGGTGTGCTATAATCATCTTTCTACTGATGTCATGCTTTTGCAGTATTTTCCACCCGTCTTCAGTGAATCATAAGCAATGTTAGGTTAAATTTTTTTTGAATCCTACAACCAAATCAAGAAGGATTTTCTTTTCTACAGGATTTTGATGACAAATACGTCTTTTTTAAATGAGAAAGTAGTTGAGACCTAAGAATGTTTATAAGTGTCTGTGTATTTGAAATTCGATTTATCTTTGTAAAAACTGTCATGTATGTGATGAAGTTTGTTATTTTGCTAAGATTTATCATCATTTCAGGTGTACATTGAGCTTTTCATTTTCCACTAACGTGCATGCGCAAAACTTTGGTACTCAAAAATTTTTGCCAAGAAAATCTTAAGAAGGTTTTGATACTGGAATCGTGAAAATGTTAAGAAAGTTTCAGTACTGGATAAAAAAGCCTGTCATATAAAATGACGTTTACCCTTACAATATTTAGTTGAACGTAGTAGCTAGATCATTATGATTCTATTGATTCCAATTTTGATCTTGATTGATTTTCTTTGATACTACCAATTGATGGAGCGTTTCGTTTGTGTTTAGAAAAAGAAACAGTACTGTGAGGAGGAGCATGCTGCCCGCACACTCGCAACGTATTCCAATCCAAACACAACTTTCATCAAAAGCATCTTCCAAGCACAATACAAATCGTCAATAATCTGCCCCAGCTGTGGAACATACTCGAGTACTTTCGATCCTTTTCTGTGCATATCACTACCAATTCCTCAAAAGGACACCAAACCTATGTATGTTATTGTTCTGTGCAGTTCGTATGAGGAAAGTCCTGTAAAGATAGGCGTATCTGTTCCTTACAGTGGGACAGTACGAGATTTAAGGTCAATTGTATCCAAAAAAGTCAATGTTTCAGAGGATCGATTGATTCTGTCATTGGTCTATAATGATGGCGATCATTGTTCCCTGCATGATGAAAGCATGATTGAGTCAATACCAGAAATGGATGATTGCTTGTTTGCTTTGGAAGTCCCAACAGAAGATGACGTCAAATCATTATCAGGTACAGTACCAGCAACGAAGCCCGTCGAATCCACTGCAGATGAAGGAAATCCAGTAGCTGATGGCCTAACTGCGACTTTTAGACGGCGAATCAAAACATGTGGAATAACAGATGAGACAAACACGATTGCACTCGTCGTGACAAACTGTGAAGTAAAAGAGAGGAGTTCACGAAGGTACGAAAATGTTCGAAGAGGGCCCTGTGTAGTGTTTGACTGTCGGTGAAAATCAATTATGCTCCTTATTTCATGCAGTGGCAGCCTATGCTCGGAGACAAGTGCGATTCTACGTGCGTGTGTCCTCCCACACACGTGCAAAATCCCTAGCACGAGCATAAAGTCGCCCATGCCAACATCACTATCAACCGTGCAATGGCACATGCCAAATAGGAACTTCGTTGTCACAACTGCAACACTAGTGACTGTCACCTTTTGCTGTCATAATTCTGCTTTATCCTGTTTTATCCAGTGGTGATTTCTAAAAATTTTAACAAAGGGGGCTCTAGGCACAACCACGTCCATATTTTGGGTGTGGTCCAGCTACAACCACGCCCACAGTTCCAAAGATGGAAACATGATAATTCAGTTTAATACTGATGTAATATAATCAACAATAAGAAATGCCTCAATAACCATATAGCAGTGCACAATTGATCATAGCACTTTGGAAGCAAGGCCAATAAACTCTGAAAAGCCAAGCCAATGCAAGAGTTTTAGGGGGGCTGAGCCCGCCGTAAAATCACCCCTGGTTTTATCTTAGATGAGAAATTTGACAGGCTTCAGCAACAAGAAACTGTCTATTTCAGATACACAGATCTTGAATCGCACGTTCAATTGCGAACAATCGCTTGTGCAGACAAGTGTGCACGTGCGAACTACCGCTCTTGCACCAATTTCTTCCAGGCATGGACTGCAGTAGTCGTTTCATAAAGTCTTAGATCGATTTATTACTTGTTAGTTCAGACTTTTCACTTTAGTTTTGTTTCATTAGCACCAGTGGCGGTTTTAGGGGGTCAGGGGGCCATGGCTCCAGGCCCCGCCCTTTTGATAACCCAGAAGGGGCCCTGCGTCTGAGAAAAAATCGAAAAGAAATCACAGGAAAATATGTGAATACTTCGAATAAGGACCCCCGCGGATGATTTCAGCCCCAGGCCCCGCGATCCTTAAAACCGCTACTGAGTAGCACTCCACTTTGAAGTTCACTTGAATACATATAAGTTTACATCGAAAATTTTATTTGAAAAGGAATGTTTTAGATACAGTATAAGATAGAGGACTCAGTTGCAAGTACATTTAGGGAAGGGCCATTATTTATAAAGGGTGTGGTACCAAGGAGAGACGGGTTATGAATACAAATTTGTTCCCACCCATGTTTCTACAATGTTAGAAAATTAAATATTCCGCTATTTACAGGGCCGAAAGTTAGCTTACCCATACCTCTGAGAAAGATTTGAGTAATCGTCATGACTTCAAAGAGGAAAAGTCTGTAAAAAAATAAATTTATAGTATATAAAAGCAGTATTTAACATTTTAACCCACACCTTTGCTTTGTCTAATTTCTTGTTACTCATCCTTTGACCACCTAAAACTCTTTTTACCCAACCATTTTATCGTCGGTTCCAACCCAGGTAATAAATAGTGACTGGTCGGTTAAGGCTCTTTGAAAGTGCTAGGAGTAGTTGAATTTGCCATATTGTTATAACAATCATTTAATTCACCATCCCATAACAGTTATTTCAGTTTTAGGTTTGGACTCAGTATTGAAAGTCATCTTTGTTTGCCTTTTAAGGGTTGGTTTTCCAATCATTTTCCGTGTTTCGAAAGACATCACTTTTAAAGATCTGCAGCTGTTGATCCGAAGAGAGATGCCTCAGGATGTCAGAAACGCAATTAATAAAGAGGTAGTCCTTTTTTGTGTTTGCTCTTTGTTAATGAATGAGATCAGTGGTTCTTAACCATGTTGGAGGTACTGAACCCCACAAATTCCATGTATACATTCATCGAACCCTTCATAGTTGGAGAAGTAGAATTTGCTTTGTTCCTTCACATTCAAAACATATGTATATAGCCATATAGAGCGAGGTAGCATAGTGGTTAGAGCGCATGCCTCCCATGCGGAAGGTCTACGGTTCGAGCCCGACTCGATGCCCTGACTGAATGCTCGCTCACTGTTCACCCAGCAGCAAATGGGTACCCAGTGGGAACGCTGGGGAGAGAAAGGCGGCGAGGAAAGGAACTGGCCACACTACCTCACATGCCGATGGCTCAGGATAAGTGTCCTCTCTAACAGGCACTTCCCTACGTACGAAAGTATACGGGACTGCTTTTACTTTATAGCCATATACTGTTTTAGTGCACAAACTGTACAGTGCATCATTTATAGTCTGTTGGTACTATAGAACTTTACTACAGCACGAAAAAGCGGCAACATTCTTTGGGCATACTTTTGACATGCATCATTTGTACACAACATCACCATGAAAAACACAGAACAGAAGCAATAAAGCATGAATTTCACACAAAAGCAAAAATATGATGAATATTTACTGCAAATCAATGTAATTTTGCTGTTGCGGCTCAGAGACAAATCGCCTAACCTCTGAAACTGACTCACCTAACCCCTAGGGTTCGATCGAACCGAGGTTAAGAAACACTGGATTTGATATAGGTTAGTGGTAAGAAGTCGAGGAGGTGGATGATACTTAACGTTGTATAGTAGTAGATTCTCATGTCTCATGAAAATTCATAACTCTTTTCTTTAACTCGTTTTCTCGCTTTTTGCTTTCATACGCTTTTGTGTATCAACCATTTCTCAACTTTAGGCAAGGAATTGGAAACTTGTTCTTGGAATTCGTGTTGTCAATGGTTTGATGAATAACGATTTCTTGAAAGAAAGTGATACGGGCCCATTGCGAAGTCAGACAGTTGAGAGGTCAGCAATGTTGTTTCGCATTTTCAGTTAATGAATTAGGAAGCCCATATTTGGAATTAAAATCGTGATATTTTTTCTGATGTTTTGAATTGTTTTTTGTCTCTTTGACTAAGTCATATTCCTCGAGGAGGAATGGTAAAGGAATCCTGTAACAGGACATCTTGCATCATGTGGGATGGAGCTGCATGGTACCTTCAAATCCTACTAACTGTCCCATTTCTTCGCTAGAATTCTTTTGCCCCACCGTTGATGGACCCTTCCCCCCTACTCTTTGTCAAGCATTTATTCTAGATTGTACGTTGGTTGGAAATTTTGAAAATTTAACTAAAGAAATACAACCCCAGAGCAGTGATAATTTCTAGAAAATTTAGCAAAGGGGGCTCTAGGTGCAACCACGCCCATAAGTTGGTTGTGACCCCTCTGCAACCACGCCCATAGTTTCAAAGATACATATATGATAATTTAGTTTAATACTGATATAGTATAATCAACAGTCTGAAATGTCTCAATGACCATTGTAGCAGTGAAAAATTGACCATAGCAATACAAAACACTTTGGAAGCAAGGTCAATACAAGGATTTGTAGGGGGGCTCAGCCCCTGAGCAGTAATTTTAACAAGAGGACGCCGCGCCCATGAGCCCCCTTGAAATCACCCCCTGCCCCAGAGCCTATAAGGGTTTATCAAAGAGCTTTAGTATTTCGAAGTAATAGTTTTGTTTTTTATGAGTTTTTGTAATATATTTGGGGGTGTTTATGAACCTCTCTGTTGCTCCCTCGTATCATTGCTTTATCCATAAGTAGTGTCCTGCTCTATTGCTATAATACCAGCTATATTATGCGAATTTAGAAGGCAATGAAGAAATTCACAGTGTGTCTCATCAATTTTGGGCTTTTTTGTAGGGGATTGTTGACCAATCTAACGGCCGGACCATCACATTTGTCTCTTGTCGCAGAATGGGAGCCAGCAAGTCCAGAGTGGTAAGTGATTTATGAGACTTGCTTTGAGTCCTAGAGTACATTATACTCCGGATATTCCGGAACGGTCAGGAGTAAGGGAAAATCCGGATTAAACGGAAATCCACATGAACAGGAGAGTTAACTTTTGAAACATAAAATGGAGTAGAGGTTGAGATAATGCAGGTACAGCTTTTACTAACCATCCTGAAACATTTCCTATGACTTCCAGTAATATCTTTATGATACTTTCGCTAATTATTATAAACTGGGTTGAGACAAGATAAGTGTAAATTTAGTAGCGAACATCTCCCACGAAACGAATGCCAGTTCATGAAGTAATTATGGAAAAATCCTCTAGATATGGTGCTTTATGTCTCAAAGCTCACAGAAGAGGTTGTTTTTCGTGGTATTGTTTTGATATTTTAACAATTTCGAGCATTTTGGAAGCTAATATTTGACGGACAATCCGGATAAAGCGGAGTCACATGTCCACAAATCGAGAGTAAGCAGTATAGCTTAGTACGTAGAAATCCGGGAGTATGGAAAAAATCCGGGAGTATCGGAAAAGTCCGAATTATAAGGGAATCTGGACTATTTCAAGTAGTTACATGGAAAGTCATACAAAAAGTAATTCAATGAGTTTTTAATTTAGTTAACTGCATTTGAGCAAAGTAGTCTCATCAACTAAAGAACAAAGGCCACGACGGGAATCATAGTCAATTTACATTTTGTTTTCATCACATGCAATTAGACGCTACTGTTATATATTCATTACACGCTGAAATTACCATTGACATTGACAAATCCATTAGCTACAGTATTGACAAATCATTAGACATTCCATAAAAAGTTTTGGGGCATACTAGCCCCATTTCCAGTTAAATAATTAGAAAAATGGGGGGCTTATATACCTATTGGAAACAATGAACAACTAAATAAGGCTTGTAAATACATATATGGCAAAGAGCGTGACAATATATAGGAAATTGCCTAAATAGGAGACAACATGGGTAGGAGAATGTAAACAATAAAACATTAAACGTAAACCCTTGCTCCTCAATTTATTATCAGACTGCGTTTTCCAAAGCATGTACCAATGTATTCAACTGGTTTAAAAAGAAGGAAAAACGCCAATATGAGCTGTTTTGTACTTGAACAATGTTCATGAGTAACTGCAACTACAAGGCCCTTCCGACGAGGGGGCTAAAATACGCTTTTCAGGGGGCTATAAATGCCAAAAATCTCCGAACAAATGATTTTTCACCTTCCGACGGAGGTGGGTTAGTATTCTCGGAGGAGTGGGCTATATATCCCCCTAGCCCTTTCTTAGCGCCACCCCTGCGCTCTGCTGATTGAAGTCTGGATAATAACTGAAATAAATAATGCACATTGTTTTTATTAGTAGCTAGGGAGAGGATCGCTCTTTCTACAACAGAATTGTAATGTAGAAGTTGAGCTTTTTATCTTAGGATCATTACCTGTGAACTTTTTTATGTTTCTCCTCTCGCCAGGTGCCTTGCTAGGTTTGGTCTTGGGTATGCGAAAGAAGATCCTACTGTTAAAGAGCTTGAAGAAGAATTCTCCGAAAGTCAAAACGTTCATTTGAATGATTGTTTAGAGCTTCATACAAAGGAAGAAAAAGTGAGATATATGGTTTTGTAGAACTCTTCATACTCATATGAATTCAGCCACATTATTTTCATTCTTTTCTTCTATACTTGTTTCATAGTCCTTCTGTGGTTGTTTTGACTTTTTATAGTAGATGAAAAGTATGATGTTTGCATACTTGCTGTATGATTTATGAGAAGCTATATGCATCAGTTTTTTCTGAGGTTCTCTCTTCATTTAATTTTAGCTTCATTATGACCAAGCATGGAAATGTCCAAATTGCAAAAAGGATGTCAACGAAACAACAAAAAAACTGGCTCTGTGGTCATTACCTGATGTTCTTGTATTTCACTTGAAGCGATTCCAGCAAGTAAGAAGTTGTTTTTCTTTATATTTCCCTATTGCAACACACACACCCACACACACACACACACACACACACACACACACAC
>OLMO02000286.1:1609792-1626673 GCA_900291935.2 Cassiopea xamachana
CCACACCACACCACACCACACCACACCACACCACACCACACCGCACACACTACACAACCACCACCACACCGCACCAAACCAAACCAAACCACACCACATCATATTGCTTTGTGACTTTTAGAGCGTATTTAGATCTCTTGATTTGAGCTTTTGTTATTTGCTCGTCACTAATGTTTTAATTGCTTTTAGGCCAACCATTGGAAAGGGAAGATTTCAGTAGATGTTGAATGTCCTTTGTCCGGCCTAGACATGCGACCACATTTAGCTGAGCGCAGGAAAATGCCACAAGACATTACCAAAAAGTACTTGAATTCAAAGAGACATTTTTACACGCCTCCCCCTGAGAAGGAGGATTGTGTATACGATCTATTCGCTGTATGTAATCATATCGGACCTTATATAACAAGTGGACATTACACTGCCAATTGCAAGAATTCGGCCAACGGTACGTGGTATTGTTTTGATGATGCTGATGTGTCTGAGCTGTCTGAAGAGCAGGTTTGCACAAGGAGTGCCTACTTGGTGTTTTACAAGAGACGAAATACAGTATTAAAATCGGAATCATTGTGGAGTATGTCATCAATAAACAGCCATTGGTCTGAGTTGATAAGCGAGAGTGCATTTGATGAAAGGTGATGTGGTGAGTTGATGTTTTCATGGCCTTGTATAGAGTTAAAAAGTTAGTTATCAATGAGTTTTTAATCTCTATTGGATGACGTTTATTCGCAAGTCATCAGCAAATCTTGGTAAATTTTGCTTTCTAGTTGAGTTTTTTCGTAAAGGCTAAATCAATTTTGCTCCTCAGTCAAACAGTTGTGACGTTTTTCGAATGGAAAGCCACAAAATATAAATCTTTCTTGAAATTTGATGTGCTTATATTTTCATTCATACTGTAGTAGATTTATAACCTTTCAGTGAAACTTGTGATAAACACTGGTATAAAAAGATTGATCAGCAAAAACTGATGAGAAAACTGATCACGTATTTTCTCCCTAACTCTTTCTTAAGTCAAGGTAAAGGGAAGGAAATTCAGCTTCGAAATTGTCTTGCGAAATGATGTTCCTGATGGATAACATGTATTTTGATAGCTTATTTGACCATGAAAATCATCATTCATTCTTCTGTCCTGGATGTCTTTTTTCAGGCTATTATGTAGATTCAGTTACAACCTAAAGTAGAAGTTTTTTCGTAGTTACTTCTTGACAATTTTATACAAATTAAAATAGTAATATCAGTTAATTTTTTCAGTTTTAGAATCGTTGAATCTCACTGGGATGTTACTTTCATTGCTGCAATGTCTATTTACAAGTAAACAATTTTTAGCTACTACAAGTGGTATTTTTTAGGAATGCGATAATATGTAATCATATTTTGATTCATCTAATTAGATTTGTTAATTCCCAAGAAATCATGCAAAAATATTTGAGTATTATGTATTGCTGTATTGTAGTGAGAATATTTCTCGTTGATTACATTTTGGGGTATTTTCACTTACTCACCGGAGTGTTTTAGAATATTTTGTGATGAAATAGAAGAATTCCTATTAAGAAATAGTTTCTTTCATTGTTTAGACTGTATGTAGTACCTTTTTGAGGAATTCTAGCTAAATTTTAGTTACTGCAATGTGAATGGGATGCAAAGGAGCTACGTTTCTTCTTCCCTACTCCCTTCTATATTTGTAAGCAAATAAGAATCCTGAAAATACTCAATTTGCACGAATATTTATAACGATATATGCATGAATATATATAACTTTGTCTTGGTAGAGGGACTTTTCTAGCTTTAATGTTTGTATATTTTTATCACTTTGTATTTATGTATATGAATAATTAACTTGTATTCCAATTAAAAAATAAAAGACACTGCAGTATTAATAGGTATTGAGGTATAATCTTTGGCACTGAATAGTAGGGAAGTTTAATAAGGAGGGGGTCTAGTATTTTTGCTAAAAAAGCATTGGGGTTTTTATTAGTTGATGGGGTCAATATTCAATTGACATTATGGGGACCCAAACATTTCAAAATTATTGCAATTAGTTGTTAGTATGTATAAGTATAAGTTATATAGTTTGTTTTGATTTCCTTAGTTGTTAATATTAATTTGTGTTCACAAAGCCAGTGTATTTAATCTACTTATCCTATTTAAAGCTTTGAAGTCTTTAGATAAGTAAAGTGGGGGATTGGATTTTCCTCAAAACTGCTTAGTTAAGGGGTGTTTAATAATCGGAAATAGTCGTTGAAATTTAAAAAATCTGCGATCCTGGGCCCCCCTACTATTCGGTGTCAAAGAGTACTTTAATTCATCGTCGCTTACCTTTGGGTAAAAGTTAAAATTTTACTGAAAGTTGTTGGAGGTGATATGAAGCCTTACCAAAGAATATCAAATCACTTAATGAAAATGCTTAGTTTTAGAAAGCCTTTCATTTTCTATGCCCCTGTTTGCAAAGGATTGATTTATCATATCTCCCTACAAGGTGCGTATCAAATATGTCCACACTGTTATCATTCCTTTCTTTTCCCTTTGTCATATACGTAAAGTGGAAAAACCCTTTTAATTCCTTTCAGATTGAGTAAACCATGTTTCTTGTTTCAACTTAGCTTTTATACTCTGGCAACGAGAAGTTATTTTAATACATAAACTGTTTCCGAAGCATTTTATAGCTTGCAAATCTGTGAATTTCTCATCTATATTTGTAGTGAATAGTCAATGCATGTTTTAGGCATTTCATTAAGTATTTTACTGTATCCTTCTTCAGTAGCGTGCTGGCCCACCATGGGCACCTGGAAAATTCCTGGTGACCCCCGCAACACGTGGCTAGACATGAGTAGTGCTCTCTGAGTTCCTTCTTCATATGAGACCACAGCAGGGTTCCCATCCCTCCTTTAAATCCCTAAAATATCCTAGAAAAGAGAATTATCCTAAAAACCCCTAAAATTTCAGGAATATGTTGTTGTTCTCCTAAATTTCTCCAAAATGTTTCATAAGTTGAATTCTTTTCAGCAGTTATGTTGCTAAAGAAATCGTTTTGTGATAGTTTATCGTAATAAAAATGGTCACATGTCTGAAATGAAACATTGAGGCAGTAATTCATTGGTGATTTTTAAGATTTTTAGATGAGAAAATGTTTTTGGCGGCAGAACCATATTATAAAATTTAAATGTACCCTATTTATATCTTGTCATCTGAGTGACCTATCCATTATTTTCCCAAAATACCTCAATGCTGACCGAATTTCTTCAGAATCTGCAAAACCTGCTAAAAGTGGGTGAAGAAATCTCCGTAATTCTCCTAATTATCCTTTAAAAAATTGATGAAAAAAGAGTGGGGGCTCTGTATAATGAATTAATCCTCACACAATGGTTTTTCAAGAGGACTTTTTTGGTGCCAGCACGCCTCTGTCTTTGGTAATCAATGTGTCATTCATTTAGTAGAAGTCTTGTATATGTAACGATTTGTACTTGAATTAGTACAGAAACATAACCTGCGTTCTTATTTTTTCATTTGTGTAATCTTTCTCACGTTAAAAATCTGGTAAAGCATGCCTATTAAAAACACAGGTGCTTTTTGATACAGAGTCACTGTTTCTTGGCTCTCGTAAAGCTATGCATTGTGTTATAAAGTTTGTATATAATTAGTTTGACTAGGATACGGGGCCATCAAATATTACGTCATGCAAGGGGGGTGGATGGGTTGTTTTTGCATTGTGATGTCACATTTCTAAACAACTCTATATTTAGCACATTTTGCTTCATAACACCAAGTTTGGCCCTTTTTTGAAAGAAATTTGGCTTCACATCCAAAAACAATCTGTTAATCCTATTTTGACTCCAATTTGAGGCCAAAAAAGACAGAATTAACACATTATTACGAAAGCAGAAAAATATCCTATTCAAATTCATAATGCGACGTCACACATCAGGGGTAGGTAGGTAGTTTTGAATTTGTTATAATGTGACAGGGGGTGGGTGGGTATCTACAAATGCCAAAATTAATGTGACGTAATATGTGAATGACCCCTAAGTTTAGCGTTGACTTAGGACTGGTGTTGGTTGGGAATTGGCTAAGATTAATTTCGTTGTAATTTAGACTGATTTCGATTTGGTTAAGATTGATTTCAATTTGGATACGATTGATTTCGATGTAGTTAAGATTGGTGTCGAGTTGGCTAGGATTCACATATATTTTCACATTATTTTTACACGAATAACCCTTCAGCTATATTAAAATAAACTAAACATCATAGTCATAATAATAATAATGTCATAATGGTTTAGTTACAATAACAAAAATTAAAATATACCTCAGGCTGTTCTTCCAGGTGGTCGTGTTTGATTTATTGTCAGCTCATCAAATACATTTTCAGTTGTTTTTTGAAGTGAAAAAGCGTGGGAAGCTCCCCAATGCTTAAGGGGACTTGATTTAGATTAGATTTAGATTGATTTAGATGAGTTGGTGATTGATTAAAATTTTGCAAGGGTTTAGCTGGAAAAGATTTAGGTTTTCAAGTAGGATGATGATAGTTCGTGGTCTTGCGGAGTAGGAAGTCTTGTGTACCTGCGGGGCCACATGTTCTATATTTTCATGAACTGGCTTCACGCAGATTTAATTTTCACCCATTAGTTTTACGAAACCACAAAATTGTATGTATTATGGATTTTAACGCTTCTTGGAAAACGCAGCTGGATTATAAACTTCAATAGAAGAGCCACGACAAAAAACATAGGAAGAGAAGATCTCAGTATGTTTTTCATCGTGGCTCGTCTATTGAAAATTATGGATTTTGCTGTAAAAGGAATCTACTCTCAAAGCCTGATTTTCCAAATGTAGTTCAGTATGGTCTCCCTAGCAAGAGATGGATGGTAACTTTTAATTTTAGTCAAAATGCTACACAAACAGAAGAGTAAAATTGAAAGAAATTTGGGTTTAAATTATGCAAGTATTTTTTAAAATTATTTCTATTTTTTGGGAATATGATCAACATTAAGCAGTTACAGCGAGTTTTTTTATCAATTTGTTGCAGTCTATCAACGTTCCCTACCACCGTTGTGGATTTGTCTGATTCTACTCTCCCCATAATCAAGGATCAAAATTTCTTTCAATTTTTTTATATCTCTCGTGTTAGGCCATTGTCTTCTCGCCTCTTGACACAATCTAGGTTCTATTTATTTCCTTCCTCGCTTTAGGCCCATCACAGGCATCTCACTTGTAGTGACGTCTTCTTTATCTGCATTAGTTTGAAAAGTTGAACTCTTAGAATTGCTGTTCACAATCAAACTGTTGAAACACCTCACGGCTGCGTTGCGCATGTTTGCGCGGAACCTAGAATCGGTTGCGTACATTCGACGTTTCGTCAAGATAGTAGGCCAATCAGCTTTAACGGGTAAATCTACTGTTGCATGATAGAAGTGTGGATTGATGAATGTTAGAAATCGAGTAGGTAGCGGTTCATTTTGACGCGCGCTTTGCTTTCGTTTGTACGGCAGAAAGATCTCTTCAAAGTGCTTGCGCGGATGACAGTGAATCATAACAAGGCGAACTTGAAGTATATTTGCAGCTGCCATTAGCACGTACTGCCGCCCGAAAGTCGATTCAAGTCTTAACTGCCCAACAAATGTCTCATACTCCGGAGTGCCTGCATCCTTGTCAATTAAAGTTTTGAAATGCCATGGATTTCGCGCGATTTCATCAACGATTTTCGTTCGCATATTTTTCCGCACGTCCAGGTTGATAATTCCAATACTGTCTTGAACAAATGTGATGCAATCAAACAAATGATTACTATCTTGTGAGTTCTCCACTTCAGCCAGGCCAAGTTGAACTGCAATCCACCCCACAAACGTTTTGCTTTCCTCAAGAACTTTTGTTGGTATCGTCATATGGCTTGCTTGCACTTCGGTGCTGCGTCGCGAGTAATTGAACCGCTTGAATTTCTTATCCTGTCCCTTGATGCATGCTTTCACAGTCTCAAACATAACGTTGCCGTCTCTAATATTTTTACGTAGTAACAGAATACAGAATTGGAAATCCTTAAATCCTGGCATGCCACCGTAGTATTCAGAAGTGGAACCAAACGCATCGGCCATATCATTTTGACCAAATAACTTCTGCCCAATCATCCAAAGAACACCATTAAAAGAAAGAGCTGTTATGCATAAGGAGATGCAAACATTTCCGTAAAGCAGCCCATAGAGAAACAGTGCTGGTGACAAATTGCAGACAACATCCTCTAAATCGACTCCAATTCCTTCGGTTGCAAACGCACAGTCAAAGTTCAACGGAAAGCTCCGTGTGAAATAAATAGAAAAGAGCAGAGTAACTGTACTTCCAAGTCCGGTAAGAGTCAACATGAGCGTCTTCACTTTGTATATGGTTAAGAGATAGCTGCTTTCAGTGAGTAGGTAAAGGAGTTTATTGTGGAGAATCTCGATTTTGTCCTTGTTGTGCGAATCAAAAGAAAGTTCCGAGGCCATTTGGAATGTGTTAGGATTGCGGTAGTATTTTGGCTGGACAGTACACATGTCTTTGAAGATGGAGTAGAATGCATCGAATTTGGAGATGACGGCCGGGTGACTTAGCCAACCACTGTGTATGCATGAGAGCAAGGCCCAACTGATGAGAATGGCAAAAGGATAATGGACAAGGAGTTTGCCACTGAATGCATAGGAACATTTTGAATTGAGATAGTTCATCTGGAAAATTAACAGGTAGAAAGTGTATGTAATGGGTTACTCATTACTTTTGCCGCAAGTTAGGGCCGAAGAGAAATAGGGTTGGTAGGTGATTTTTTGACAGGGTTAAGGTTGGGTGTATCATTTTCTTGTCTCTCAAAGGTTGGGTAGCGTATTTTTATAGTGCACAAAGCTAGGCAACAAAAATTTATTCAAGTAAACATTTCTCTTCAGTCACATCCTGAGGCATAAATAATGACCGGTCTCTAGCTATCAATCTTACAATTGCTAGCCAAATAGATATAGTGTTTTACTAGTCAAATAAAGCAAAAAAAAATTGGCACGTTTCTAGAGCAACATTTCAAATATGAAGAACATTACAAAAACATCAATTTTTGCGTTCAAAATTAGAGCCCTGGATTCTAGTCTTTATACCGATAGGCCATAAATAAAAATTGTTTAAACCTAGTTGTTACAATGCTTCATTGTCCTATCAAAATATAATCCAGCCTGTAAGCTATAATGATATAGTTACCACAGCACAAAAAAGTGGCAACATTCTATTCACATACTAAAAGCTTTTTTCGTCCGATACTCATCAGAGTACGAAAACATCGGATAGTGACCTGAAGGTTAACCGAAATATATATCCAGATGCGGTTACACGTGATATGATGCGTCTAATTGGCCCCAAGTGTGACCAATTATGACCTACCGTATATCTTCGAATATAGGTCGATGTCGAATATAAGTCGAGGTAAATTTCTAGCCATAAATCAAGCTTTTTTCATTGCCTCGAATATAAGTCGAGCTCTTATGGGCTATTTCAATAAAGTATAACAACAATTTTTGCGAAAATACAACCAAATAATATTTGCGTGCACTTGATCATATGACAATCTGTCAATTCTGTCATTGCACCCACAGCGGTTGGTTGCTAGGTCCCTGCGAATCAGGTTCACTCTTCAGGGTCAAGGGAGTGCGATGGTGTCTGGTTTTGATGCTTTATTATGTCGCCGGTGATTGGTATCTGAACACGCTTTGTAGCTCCCGGATACACAAAACCGAATATAAATGGTAGTTTCGAATATCGAAAACTGAATATTGGTGGACTCGAATATAAGTCGAGATAAAGAAATAAGATTTCAGTTTTGATAAAAAAACCTCGACTTATATTCGAAGATATACAGTATTACCACTGTTCACTTGAAGAGTCCCAATGAGAAAACAAACTCTTTTTGTCTACACAAGACTGGGTTTTGAGTCTTGATGTAAACAGATTCCAAAACACTTAAATGAAAAGACGATCTTGCTTGCCCAATCATCCGAATATGACATATTTCTCAATTACTTTTGCAAATCAAAATACTTTGCAGATGGGATGGCTGCAGTCAATTCAATCAAATAAATATTTTGTATCTTCATACTTGCATGAGACAAAGAATTTCACGTTTTTCTAATATAAACAATGCTCTGCCTATATTTAAATCACCCAGGGATTCGTGTTTTGGGGTTATTTTGGAGGTAACTCTTATAGCAACCACCCCAGTGCAACAAGTGAAGTCACGAATCAGAGTAGGGAACTGATGATGAGGAGCGTCGTAACTGAAGGTATAGCGGGAATTTCATAGTAATAGAAACTTTCAGGGAAGGCTAAACAGATGTTGACTGAAATACTAAGAAAAAAGGTAGCAAGTAGTTTGGTATACATAAATGACAAAAATGAGCAGTAAATGAAGATAACTTAAGTTAGTTTTAAAATGTCTCAGTGAAAGGACACCTGCTAATGGGAAATCATGAGGTAGCTTGTGGAAAAATTTAATTGCTTATTGAACAATTTGCTACTAGCTTGCATGTTCAAATATCCCTTGATTTGTAGTGAATATAAAAATTCTGTTGGCAAGAATGAAGCTTGACAGAACATGACGTCATTTATTAAACAGCTTTCCTATATACCTGTGCCCATGAGTAAGATTTTTCTTTTCCTATGCACAAGATGCCTTCATTCTCAACAAATGTAACATTCGCAAACGCGATTAATGCCAACAACAGCATTCCCATGTTTAGATAGTCGATAATCAAATCCCACCATGGCTTGAAGAATGTGATAGATGTGGAATCACGACCTGTGCATATCTCAGTCAGGGCGAACATTCTGCAAAAGAAATTCGAGAAACAGATCTTGTAAACTTTCAACTCTGCTAATTCTCACAGTTTTAATAAACATGGTATGAATATGGAATATTATTACAAGGGATATTGCTTGTACTATCTTCTTTATACATAAATGCTCGCCAAACGAGAGCGTTTTAACAATGGATGTATTTTATTAAGTTAATATCACCCCCAAATATCACAAGATCCTTAATGATAGCTTCTAAAAGTTAAAACTTGCCTTTTCAAGTGATTGTTTTTCTTGCAAATCAGGTGTTTCCGTGGAAGATAATTAAATCTGATGTCAGCATTCCCGCCAAAATCTTTAGTCTCTGCTTGGATATGAGGTTTGTTTTTCTATATTGGTTTGAATGGCGGATTGTCTTTTTTCAACCTAGTAAGATACGGCAGGTTTGTGGATTGCTACTTTGATGCTGTGAGTGAAAGAGCTGCAGGTGAACTGACGAATACCATAATTGATTTTTTATATTTGGTGCTATTCTCAAAGTACCTTAAACTATCTCCACTATTTTCAAAATTTATTTTAGGCCCTTCGTCTCAATTTTGTCGTACCTTGAGTTGCTGGCTTTTTAAATAATGAAAATAATTATTCTACTAGATGGAAGAAGAACCAGAACATGAACTGAGAGCAGTTGTTCATATTCTTGTTGTTGGTTTTCATCATCAACGTGGGGCTGAGGTAAATGGGTGTTTTTTACCTTCTGACTCTCATTTAGCTTGCCATTTCTATTTTTTCTTTTACTCTCTCCCATGGATTCGACATTTATTGTGTTATGCTTGCACTAGGCCTTACTTTTGACTCTCTTTGTGCAAAAAATGGATAAGGAGACTCCATCTAGCTTATTTTGACTACTTCAATCACCCACACAGCTAGAAGTATTGCTAAAGTGGAAACTTCTATCTTGCCATTGCAGTGACTTTCCACATGCTTCCTATTTCCTTCTTTCTTCTCCCTCCATGCTTCCTACAGCAATGTGCCTTATACACCAGTCAGAATGAATCCCTACCCCCTTATGGGGCCTTAAGGGGCCTGAAGGCCTTCAGGACACAGGTGGGGATTGGTATAGGAATGCAAGCAAAACCAGACTAATTCCCCACTATATGGGGACAAATGCCACACCTCTGAGGACATTTTGAAGCATGTTTGCATATTGGATTACTGAGAAATCATTGTAACAACAATGGTCACCATCTCAGATTTCAACTACAAATCCCCCCTAAAGCCCTATATTGCTTAGTGAAGATGCCAAAACGTATCAATCCCCATATAGTGCAGATGCAACAAGCAGCTAAAAGAGCAACAAATCCCCACCAATCCCCCACATGTCCCAAAAGGGGATTTGGGATTCATGAATGTTGCATTACTTTAATGGGTAGGCCATCCAGATAGTAAACCAAAAATCTGTTGCATTTCAGGTAGATTATGTTTATCCAGAATTCAAGAATGTCAATTTGAACAAGCATCTACCTGTTCCATGGCTACACCTATTGCACTTAGCATTGCCTGATGGTGTCCATAACTATGATGGAGGTATGTTAGATTGTGTTGCATGTATGTTGGATTGTATTGAATCTATGTTGGATTGTGTTGGATGTATGGTGGATTGTGTTGCATCTATGTTGGATTGTGTTGCATGCATGTTGTTCATGTTGCAAGTGGCCTTGCCCTTGTTTTGACGAGCTAATGTTTCATAGTTGCATTCCTTTTAGCAATGAGTATTACCTGGAAAGGGTAAATGTCTTCATGTATCTAGCCATCTCACCACCATAAAGTATTGCCTAGAAAAAATTCATATTGATGTAGATTTTAGAGTTAACTCTGAATTGTTTTTATGACATTGAAACTTCAGCCTGCTGGTTTGATCTTCTATTAGGGGCTGCCTTTTTTCATCAATGAAATGCATGAAGGAATCCATTGAAGTCACTTTCCAGATATCTGATATTTAAGTTATTTGAGCCACCTAGCAGTAAATGTTTTTACTAGTGCTCAAGACATCTTTGAAGGTTCACTTGCTAGCAAATTATAACATGTAGTTGCCTGTGAAAAATGAAAAGTTGTTTATGAAAGTAGTCTACAATTTTAATTGTCATCATTAAAATTAAAATTTTTATTTCTCTTTGCTTCATGGATTTAGATGAGCTACTAACTGCCAATCTGCTCAACTCAATTCTACATAACAGCGCAATCAATTTCAATGCTCTTGAGTTCTTACCTGCAATGGAGATTCATCTCCTTGTCTCCCCTAAGTAATCATTTCCTTGCATTTCTTCATTTTGTATTTGGTTTGCTTTTTGTCTTAGGATACATTCATTTTTCTACTTGCAATTTTTCTTTGCAGATTACACCTTTTTCCTATTGCCCAAGTTAACAAAACAGAACATGGAAAAACATGGTGTTTTGTATGGTGTTGCATGCTTTCAGCAGATATCTAGCAAAGTAAATAGCTCCTCTTCCATCATAAATATTGCTTGTTAACTTCTGTTTTTAATCCTGTATACATGCAAACTTGATGGTTGCATTTTTGGAGCTACAATAACTGTCTTCCAAAATTTTGATTGTTGAAGGTGCTAGCATGAAGCAAAGCTGTTGAAAACATTTGGTAGTGAGATTTAGCCAGACCTATCTACTGTATCATTCCTTTAGATTTGTTTTTTTGTCAAGCTTAATTGTTTTGAACTCTTATTCTCTTGATGATGCACTGTCCTATTTGGTTTGCTTTTCTCAAGGAACTTAAAGTCAAGACTGATGATGTGACGCGCACCACTGTCCAGAAAAGTATCGTGATTCTTCTTCAGAAGGTCTGCTTTATTTTCAGCTTAGAAATTTGCATTGCTTTCTTAGCCATTTCTATGTATTGCAGTTAGTATACTGTTTCTTTTAGCTTTTGCATTTGAATTAAATTTCTAATTACTTTTTATAGCCATTGTTTGGATATATATTGACAAAGCTAAATCTTGTAACACAAGCATATTTCAATGAGAGAGATTTCTCAAGAACTGGAATACTCAAGGTATATTTTTGTAAACATGGTAAAACCATTGAATAAGTATGCATAGCTATCAACTATCTTCCGAAAACATCCATTTGGATTAATTTAGAGCTCCTGCCACTAAGTGAAACCAATTGCTTCAATCTTTATAGGCTATGGCAGTCTTCATCATTCCTAGTAATTTAGTAGTTATGATTAGCTTTGTTTCTTGTTGCTCTTGTTGTTGCCATGATTTTCTACCATTTTCATTTACTTTCAGCTATTCTTCAATTATTTATTTATTGATTATTAAATTATAGCTATGTCTTGTAATGAACAAACTACTTCTTATGGTCAAGAAATTCAGCAAAAATAACCTTCAATACAGGCTCTCTAGGTGTTTCTCTTCTGTTATTACTTTACCTAGGACACCTACATTGCTCTCAATCAATCACTATCAGCAATGGATCCAAGCCCTTCATTATATTTTACAGGCAAGTTGAATGCTTTCTGTAGTCTCTAAAATCATTCTTTGACACTGCACATATGAGTGGAAACACAATGTTGCATACTAATTCAATCCAATCAATGCATAGCTTGATCCCTGCTATTGGCAAACTGGAGCTACATAGTAGCAAGTAGTGTTCAGAGTTAGTACCATCATGCATTTTGCATAACAGCTAGACTATTCCAGAAAAGATATGAAAATAGAGGTATCCTGAGAGTTGCTTTTTTTAACAATGAAAAATTATGAAACTGGAGGAAATCAACATCATAATTTCAGGTTTTGTTTACCTGTGGACAGGAAGATGTTCAACCTCTGTGTTTAGGCTATAGATTGAGGCTAGATCATTTAAGAATTAATATTGGGGTGGTTTTTCCAAGCCCTGTAAGTCAATAACCGTTGATTAACATAAACTATTTTGTTTGAAAACTCTGACCTGCTGTTTCTATTAATCATTCACTTTCTTTTTAATTTTGGTTTCTTCATCATTCATGCTAAATTTTAGCTTAATAATTGATCAAGTTACTTGGTGACTCTTAGGGAGACATCCAAGATGTTTTATTAAAAAACATACTTTCATAATTTGATAATGTTTTCAAAATTTCATTTTTAAGGTTTATCTGTTGGTGATTTGATTTTACTTCTAAAGCAAAAGGCAAGTGTTGTCTATGAAAAATTAACTTTTTTTCCAATAAGATCCTGGAACATGTGATGGACCATTATACCATCTTTATTGTGATTGGTTAATTTGCTTGTTGTGCCCACCAAAATTGCAGTTTTGGTGGGCAAAACAAGCGCATTGACCAATCATGATAAAGATGATGCAATGGTTTGTCACATGCTCTAGAGTCTTATTAATGTACAGATTTCACAATGGAAATGTCTTGGCATTATCTCTTATGATCTTACTTTGTATTACTTATGTGATGTTTAAATAAACATTAGGCATAAAGTGGTAGTAAATCTTAAATAACATTTATAGTGAATTTTTCATTTTACTTCCTTATTGCACTTTGATTGTCACATGCTGTCCTTTTTGAAGCAATGGTGATTTTCTCTTAATCTTTCAGGTGATTCTGTTAGCAAAACTTCTTTTGCTGGAGAAAAAGGTATATATTGTTGACTTATTACACATTATGCCTTCCATGATGAAGGTGTTGAAACCATTAAAGATAGAGAGCTAATACAAATTATTGCTCTGAAGATCATGAGCAACAATCTCTCAAGAACAGAAATATTTTGATTGTGTCATGTTTCATTACAGGTTGTTTTCTGGGGATCTCCAGTTGGCCATGTGTGCTGTACTCTGCTGTCAATACTGTCTTTATACCCAGGTAAAGTATACCTTTGTTTTTTACACTTTTTTTCATCAAATCCTTCCTTTTGCATCATTATCTTGGCCTATGTGAATTAGTCACACATGGCACTCCACACAACATGAACTTCTAGACTTTGCTGCTGAAATAATTTGTATGTGATAATTTTCATGATGCTGGTCATCATTAAGTATTAACATTACAAAATCTTGGAAAAATTGTTGGTCAAATGAAAAATATGAATTTCAGTGCCATACTCTCTCATTAGCGCCCCCTGATTTGAAACTTTCATGTACCACAGGGTTTTTCCAATACAATGCACTAGGTGGAGTTTCATCAGAAATCAAGGGACATCCCATCGAAGTAAGTTATATATGTCTATTTGCTTTCCATTTCATGATTTGCTTTCCCTACTTTTATCTTTTAAAGAACCTAATATGGTCAGGCCTTGAAATGAAGTGATGGCCCAGTGGTAGAGCGTCTGTCTCACAACCGGTAGATCGTAGGTTCGAGCCCCGGCGGAGTCATACCAAAGACTTTAAGAATGGTACTCACTGCCTTCTCATCTGGCGCTCGGCATATGAGAATGGAGTGGAAAGGTTAAATTCGCGGAGCTACCAGTGGACCAGCCCCCCGCTGTAGCTTTCACTGCATTGGTAGACGCGTGGCCTAGGGCTATAGAAACGGAGATGAGCGCCGCCCCATGCGCCAAAGGACTTTGACTTGACTTTAAATGAAAAAGCGTTAGGTACTTAATTGATCACGCTCCTCCTCAATTCCTTAAGGCACTTGATCAATCTCCTACGCTGTTTTAGCAGTGGCGTTCTGGCTGGGGGTGGGTGTGGACATGTACCCTCTTGAGAACACTTTTTACAGGGTGACAACGTGATAGTTTATCATCCTCCTTGAAATTAAAATGGACGCCATTGACGAATTGCTTATAGTTTAGTTACATAAGGAAATACATGAAGCGGTGCGTTTGTTATTATGCCATGACAGGAATTTCGTTCTACGAATTATGTCCACGGTATGTCTCTATACGTAAGAACTTTCGGTTTAAAGGAGAGAGGGAAAGAATATTTGTTTATTGTTTTATAGACATTCGAAGACTGATATAGACTTGATAACTGTGTTCATTGTACCCATTTGTCGCTAGAATTCGTCATCAAAGAAGGATCACTATGGACTACCACTGGATTTATTCGGAGAGGTATGACGTGCTATTAAGTAATTTTGTTGTTCCTGGTTTAGTGCATTTTTGTCCTGCATTCGTGCATTCATTGTTTCTGCATTCGTGTGTTTTTGTCCTGCAGTCTTGCATTCTTTGTTCCTGCTTTCGTGCATTTTTGTCCTGCATTCGTGCATTCTTTGTTTTTGTTTTCGCGCATTTCTGTCCTGAATTCGTGCATTCTTTGTTCCTGCTTTCGTGCATTTCTGCCCTGCATTCGTGTATTCTTTGTTTCTTCATTCGTGCAATTGAATCTTAGATGTTTCGTGAATTTCTTTTACTTTTCTCTATTCACGATTTGATTGCTATTTTATCTTTTTCCCGTTGTATCTTCCATCACAGGCAGTATTTGCTTATTAATATTCTATATGTTTCTATTCAAGTAAATTATTCTTTGAAATTTAACTATTTTACCTAGACATGCATTTCAAATTTAATACAATGTGAATTATGAATTCAGTTCCTACTATCTTAGTAAAATGATTTTCCTTCTTTCGCCATTTTCTTGTCTGATCTTGAATGGCTACCAGCCATTTTTGTATATCAATAGACCTTTCTCCTAATGACATCAATACGCAATGCATCACGGTGCTACAATGCATTGCATGTTGATGTCATTAGGAGAAAGATCTTTTAGAATCCCATCCCAAAGTTTCTTTTCCCTTCAGGATTATGTATTGCACCCGTATTTGTCCATGCAACAGATGAACGACGTGAAAGCTGAGAATATAAAGGGGTTTGTGATTGGATCATCGAACATGCTTTTTAAGCACCAGTCACATGTTTCCTGGGATGTTCTAGTAGATGTAAGTATAATTGGATTTTCAGTAGGCTTGTATTCTTGCCTCCAGAGTCTGCTGGTGAATAAATTTAACTCAAATAGTGCTAACTTATTCTTGGTTAAATATATGAAATGAAAATTAAATGAAAAATGAATAGGCCTTTTTTGATAAGAAACAAACTCTGTGGCGCCTAGATGTTTCTTAATATTTCGTCAAATCTAGCCTTAAAAGTTTCTTAAATTTAAAGACTTCCAATGATAATAACAACCCAGGTTAGGAAATTGTGATGCGTGAAAAAGGATGCTCAGGTTTTGTGGGTCATGTAATAGATGTTCATTCTATTTTCTTGCTAGTTTGATCAAAAACTTACAATTAAAAACAGTTTTTTCAAGTCATTTTTTCAAGCTTAGCCTACCTATGTTTCTTAAATGTTTCCTAATTTTTGCCTTATTTCAGCCTCTTTTTTCTTATAGACATGTTTCTTATAAAAAAAGCGTGTATGACCCTTCTAGCCTGTCACTGATGCGCAAGGAAGAGTTTAGGCTGCCATGCGTTATTTCATGGGTATTCTAGATTATTTCTCAAGCTTTCGAGTGATAAAAGTCAGCTTATAAAATAGCATTGTGTTCACAATTGTGGATAGGCTAGGACTCTCCTTAAATAGTGTGTTTGTACTACAGAACTTTACCACATTACGAAAAAGCGGCAACATTTTTTTCACATACTAAAACCTTTTTTCGTCCGACACTCATCAGAGTATGAAAACGTCGGACTCTCCTTACCTCATACTTCTATTAAATTTATGTTTTTATATTTAAATTATTTTTTCTCATATCGTACTTTTACGATGACGTACAATTAATTAAATGTTCTAACCATTGAGATACTTAAATCTGCTAAGAGTCGCAGAATAAGACGACGAGAATAAGGGTCATGGTTCCATTAAGACATTTCCATATTATTGTTAAGACATGTTCATGTTATAAAACAAGTCCAGACAAGTCCATATTCAAAATCATGGCTTTCATGGTCTACCCTTCCTATTGTTTTGGTTCATTGATTTACCGTTTAGTTGGTTTTCTCTAGGTTCCCCATGTTTATTTTGTTTACCATTCACTTTCGTATAAATATTGATTTTGTGTTAGTTTATTACACTGATGATGGATCCCTTGAATTAGGGTCCGAAACGTCTGCACTGGTTTTATAGTATGGAAGTGTCTTAATAGTAATTTGGAAAT
>OLMO02000286.1:1626773-1644526 GCA_900291935.2 Cassiopea xamachana
TGTCTTAATGGAACCATGACTCTTATTCTCGTCGTCTTTTCTGCGATTCATTAGAAAAGCGCGCTTCCCTCAAAGCGAATCTTTTTCTGCTAAGAGTAAAAACGTATCTGGTACTAACATTATTCTCGTCTGAAGTCTTCACCTTCTATGACTTCATGGATTCCCTTCCTGTTGTTCTTCCTCATTTTTGTCATTTGTACTTTGTCTACCTTGATGCTTCAATTTTTCTTAAAGCTTGAGAAAAATGAAGTCATTATCCCCGACAACGATTTAGCTCAGGAGCTAATTCTTTCTACCGAAGATCTCCGGTTTGCGGATTTTTTGGTTTCTTCTGTCGTCGAGTACCAGAAAGAATCGAAAATAGGTGGGATTTTATTAATTCCTAATTCACTAAATCAAATGGTTTTTAAATTTTTTGATACTTTGTTCAGTACTCTCATTGAGGGACTGAACATTATTAATTTCCGAGACCAGGCTGCAAAAATAACACTTCTCCAAAATATCATTACCCATCCAAATTTCGATTGAAATTTGCAGACTTCATCAATGATCTACGAAACATTTCTAACCCGTAAATATATGAAATTTTTAGATTACACCAAATGAAGTTTGGTCTATATCCTTCTTTTCTCTACTACTATATACTTTTATGCAGTTGTGAAAAAGTGATGCTCCAAAATTTGTAATTTTGGTACTGTTACCCGAAATTTTAATCCAAAGAATTTTCATGTGCCATCGAAGTCCCTTTCGCCGGTCCCAGGCGTAATCACCAGTACCTGTTATGAATACAGCTTCCAGGTTGATAGTATTTATTTTTCTGCTACTTCATTTATTCAGTTATTCATAAATCTGTTCATTCAATCATTAATTCTTTCATTCATTTTTTATTGCTTCACTTGTAACTTATACTCCTAAGGAGCTCCTCCTTAGACAAATATATCTAAATTCATAATGTCTTGTAGTGTTCTTATTTTGTTAATTTAGGTAGTGTATGTCTAAGTATTTTTGTTTACATGTACCATGAGTTTTTGTCTTATTTATTTTAATTTAGGTAATTTTAGTAGTTGTATTGATATGTATTTAGGTATTTTTGTTAATAGAATTGAAATTGATACTTGAGTTAATTCCTTCCTTTATTAACTAATTAATTGACTCATACATTCATTCACTAGTTAATTCTTAATTTCTGTGTTTCTGTTTATATACATTTCCTAGGATGGGATGGAAGTGATGATTGGATTCGCTTGCAATTTAAATATTATATCTTATGTCTTTTGGCAAGTACAGCTCCTGAGAAAGGTATCAAATTCGTTTATAATATCAGAAGGCGAATGGCAAGCGTTTTTGAATTTTCTGATTCAGTAAACTATCGCTTTTCTCTTTCAAGTGACCTTGATTTCTCATTGATAAATTTCTTCAATAAGTTTTTAATTCTTATGTGATATTTTTCCAAAGGTAGTTCAAATCATATACACAAACAATTCAACGATGGATTTATTTCAAGCTGGATTAAAACGAAATGCTACGAGAAATGGTGCAGGAATGAACACCTGGGTCTTGATGATATTCACCAAGGGTTTGTAGTTAAAACCTATCTTTAGAACGGGGGAACTGTATGGGAAGTTTTGCCTTCTAGTTGTATTATATGCTTATGGTTTAACTGGCTTGTAATTACATCATGAAATGCAGTTCTTTTTAGCACTTGTTCTTTGTTGTAAATATATTATTGTTTATATCTTTATGGTGTATTAAAGCTTTGTTGCTCATCTACATGTTGGCAGCAAGTCTAGAGATAGGAAAAACAACGGACACGCCCTCAGATGTACAGTATGCCAAATGGGTGTTTGTCACTAAGCAAAAGTTATGGTCGAAGAGAATATTATTGTTAGTAATAGTATGGTAGACGTGTATTGTAGTGGCAGAAACTTACATTTGAAAAAGGGTGATACGTCAATAACATTCTCCAAACTACTCATTAGTCTCTGTTAACTGTAGTAATCGTAGCAATGAAGACTTGCCTACACAACCATGGTCTCAGAACGATGGCTCCATTAGTTCACAGATTAAGAAATGCGATTATCTTGTCAATTTTTTTGAATATAAATATGCTTTATCGTAGGCACCCTTTTGAAGGCTCGTTGACTATCTCTGACGTAAAATTGCGTATCAAAAGGTACTGTTTTGCTAACAATCTTCTCCGAAATGTTTCTTTACGATATCATAATAGTCATTAGTTTTGCATCAATGCTCTTTTAAAATTTCTAGAAAAATCAATGTTTGTCTGTGTTTAGTTTTTCCTTACTGAAGCAATTCCATTTTGAATTAAATTTTTCGAACATTGCATTTTTGTATTGTTCTCTATTAAAATGAATGTTTATATATTTCATATAACGGTAATTGTTTGGTATGTCGCCTAGGAAGACTATATAGACATTAAATTTGATATTATCAGGGGTTTTAATAACTATACTTTGGATTGCAATTTACTTTGTTTTTCTGTTCAATTAATCCCCACCTGTTCTTTTTTTGTAGTAAAATTGACTCTCTATCAATGACCAAAGAATCAAAGGAGAAAATTGGTGCTGCTGTTCAGAAAACCAGCCAAGTTGTTGGTAAATTGTATAAATATTCTTTTAGGATATAACCTGGTCATTACCAGCTCTTTATTAAAAATTGGTGACCCAGTTATGGATATAAATAAATAAATAAATATATATATATGTGTGTGTGTTATTGTAATTAGTGTCTTAATGGAAATTTGCTCTGTATGAGAACTTTGGTAGAACTGTATGCTTTAAATTATATGCTCCAGATTCAGTCTATGTTATCATTGCTTAGCTGTTTACTATGATCCAAAGTCCAATGTTGCTTCCAATAGTACTTTCTTTCAGGTGCCTAATAAACATCCTTGCCCTGCTTATGAATTTTTAAATTTTTCTCTGTACCCCCCAGACCTTATTAGGACCCCCATTTAATAATTTTGAAGAAAATGACATTTTTTATAAACTCCTCATTTTATATTCTTTCTTTGTTAGTACTATTCACACCCACTTTTGAAGGCAAAATAGCATGCTTCTGTATATATGCTAGTTTTAAGACAAACTTGTGTTTGTTACTTCCATCACTTTATAATCGCCTAAAGCCATTTCTCAACTTCTAACCCCTATTTATTTTGACCCCCTTTATTAAACTTTGGAATATTTTCTAACCCTCCTATTTATTAGAGCCCCTGCTTTAGTTGGCTTTTGAGAGCATTGCCAATATCAGCCATATTCATACAATTTGAGCACTAAGTTAACCTTGGAGTAGTATTTTGAAAGCAAACACAATTAATTCTCATTATTTCTTTGTTGATCTTATAATTGCTAAATTGGATTTATCTCAGGAAAGAAAATCTAATTGGTTATTCACAGGTGAGGCACTCAGTTCTGCAAAGAATGCAATAACATCATGGAGAAGTTGGTTCTCTGGCATTGTAGAAGAGATTAATGAGGAAATGCAGGGAAATTCAATGAATGTTGAGTTTGCAGTAAAGAATAGTAACAGTAGAGAACTAGATTCAAATTCTGAGGAACTGGAACATGGTATGTTAATTAGAGAAGAAAAGGGCAAGCCCAAGCCTTCATAGTATGAGTAGAAAATTGGAGCTCAGATGTATTATTTTCCAATGCAGAAACACACTAGTTTTATATCCAACAGTTACACAATGAATTTTTTCACCTTATTTCGCAATATTGTTTATAAAACTACCATATGCACTCTTGTATAGACCTCATAAAGCCCTAAATAGACACAATCCCTGAATACAAAAGCCAAATATTAGGTGTTCTGGACAAGATTGATAATAAAATTAATCTAAAATGCTTATTAGCATAAAGAAGAAAAGATTTAGCAATTATTCAATAAAATAGATTTTTGCAGCAAAATATCAACTTTCTTTATATATATATATCAAGTATTTTCTTTTCTCCCAATTTTTTGGGAATTATGTTAAATATCACTGTAAGTACACCAAAGTCAGTACTTCTACAATGAAAAGAATATTGTAGAATATAGTCATTAATGAAATGAATTCAGCTGTAGTTAAGATTTCCTTCATCATATTTTTAGTGACCTTAATTTGTAACATATAATTTGGCTGTCTTTAGAGCACAATTTATTGTCATGGCTCTTTAACTGTTACTCTGCTGTCCTCTGGTACTTTGTACCAATTTGGCGATGGTTTACTTGATGTTAGCCAATTGAAATCATCCACATCATCCCATCTATTTATGTCTAATCTCAGGCCAGCCTCTTGGAAGTCTTCTGACAAGCCCTGATATGACCAGTTATAAGGGGCAAATCCTACACATGAACAATCTTCTATAATAGCCTTTCCAGTGACATGAATATTAAAAGTGCAGTCTTTTGTTGTGTGTATGCGTACTTGTTGACAAGCTAATGAAAAATGACACCCAGTACAGTCTGACACAAAAGATGCCCTACTGATTGGCCCAACAAATATCTTACATCCTTTTAAGTTTGTGATATGGAGGGCTGATGGACATCCAAATATTTTTATTGTGCAATTTTCAAGATTTGATAACTTTATATCTTTCTGTTTACAATCATTTGAGCTCATTGATAATTCACAATCACTCCTGTTGCTGAATCCAAAATCATTTTCACCACCATAAGTTTTGATTGCTTCCACTTCAGTGCCATCTTTTTCAATTTTCTCATTAGTACTTTTGTTGAATGAGTCAACAATGTCATCATTTTTTGGAACCATGTTTGTTCTTGTCTTGAAACCAAACTTTTTCCTGGGCAACAATTCTTCATGTTTCAAATTGATATCATCTTGTATCTTTTTCAAAATAGCTTGAGCACTTTTCACCTCGAAGTCAGGAAGGAAAACTACTGAGTCCGTCAGGAATTTTTGGGTTCGCTTTAGATCCTTCATAATTTCATCAAACATAGGCGTTAACTCTGATCTAGAAATTAACAAAAGTCTCTAGTTGCAAAACAAAGAGTTGGGTTGAATTTCAGGGAAGGTAGTTTATTTAGCCTATAATCAATAGACCAACGATACAAAATGCATGAAAACCTGAGCTAGGCAGTAAAAATATACTAAATACCCACTTTTCTAGGCCGTTGTGAAACTTGCCAAGTCGTTCTGTCATCTGGTCAGCATTTTCAGAGAAAGACTTTATAAAAGCTTCTGTATTTCCACCTTCTGATTTCTTCGTGGCAGACATTTCTTTCTTGCGTTGCAACTCTGCCATTCTGGCTTCTTGTCGCTTTTGAAACCGTTCTTTCATCTTCTGAGCTTTGGCATCCATCTTGTTTCAAATGTAAACGAAAGCCGCAATGAAAACGAGGTCAAAATATACTGTCTGCTGTTGGGCACTGCCGTCGGTGAAGGGGGAGGGAGTCCATTTCACCCGGTGATGACTACCTATCCACCCACTTCCCAGGTTGATAGACTGTATTTGGTGTGTCAAAAGCCATGGTGGGCCAGCCCCCTAGTTAAAACCATGAAGAGTTTTGTGGTGCAGACTAGCCCTGTCCACAAGTGGCTCGAATTTTTCTGAAAAGTTGCTCGTTTTCAAGAAATTTGTCAATTTACTTTTCAACCACTATCATATTCACTGAATGATAAACTACTGGATAAATTTTGGACCAAAATGAACTTTTTTTTAAAAATCTGTCTTACAAGCACAGTTTTTCCAGTTAATGTTTGAACCTCAGCTTGCCTGTATTTCTTAAAAGTTTCTTAATTGTTGCTTTATTCTTGCCTCTTTTTTTGTAGAGACACTTTTTCATGGAAACACGTGCTACCTAACAGTAAAACTAAAAGATTGGACAAATAAATTCTCGAAATGAGCTATATTCTACACTCACTTATTGTTTCACTCGTAGCAGAAGCATGACTGTGAATATCAGACACAAAAACTTAAAAGTTGCCCGATGCACTGAAAGCTCCTCAACAAGCTGAAAGTTGCTAGAAAAGCCTAAAGTTGCCGAGAAGTTGCCGAAAAGTTTTACGAGCAACTTGTGAACGGGGCTAGTGCAGACCTCCCTCGGATGTCAAGTGACTGAAAATGCTTCTTAATATTTGTTCACAATATAGGATATTGCCATAGCCTGGCACACAAATTGTGATCAGTGGAATATCGAGCAATGAATTGGGGTTGCTTTGCATTGTGATCTGCTCCCAGATCACGTTTATTTGGATAGACACAAGGAAATAACTCAAATGTGTTTCCTCACTCTTGCATATTTACTTTTACCACACTACTGAGGTCTTCCACAGGCACCTACAGTAAACCAACTACTTCTAAACTCTTAGTGGTGTATTATGTATTTAATAGGAATACTGATGCGGGATGTGTCTGCATTCTTGCCCGACTTAGAGTAATCGTTACTCAGCATAGAGTATAATATAAGGGTAATGCTAGTTCTTTCTAGAATGTCTAGTCGTGTATGACGCAAGAGTAGATAATCCTTAATCCCTAAAATAATAGAATGGAGTGCTGTGTAATGCGCAGTCATTATTACGGGCTTCTTTGTATCCTATTAAAGCTTATGTAAAATACGGAATGGCAATATCTTGCCAGATACTCCTTGGTCAAACTATATTCTTAAATAGAGATAACCAAACGAACTATAGAGCGTAGATAAACATTTATAGCTAGGCGCACGGCGATTTACTTTATGCGCGAAGCAATGCGTTGCGCATATTCCTCCCGTTACTTTGAACATAAAATCAACATTATTCCAGCATGATTCTAAAGCATCAACACACAACTGGTTCACATGCATCGCGACGCACTATCTCGTACAGCTCCGCAGGGAGCTAGGCCGATGACGTAATAGAATCAGCATTATTCCAGCATGATTCTAAAGGGCATGGTCTCAAAAATTCTCCTTTGAACCCCTTTGCTAACAAGTTTGCACTATTCTTAGCAGAAATGTCATTGAGGATCAAATAGCAAGGTTTTGTGGGTTGTTGCAGTGGAAAGTTCTAGAACGATCAATTATCCGATGAATCTACAACAGCCCTTGGAATTTCCTATAAGATATTCTTACAAACATAAAAGATAAAAGTACAAATGTCAAAAGCAAACCTCATTTTGTGTTAGGAGCAGCTTCTCCAAGAGAATAAGGCCTCTCTCAAAAATCGTGTAATGGCTGTCTCACATCCTGTCTGGAAAAGTACTTGGTAAAAGCTTTACAGACACCATGTCTATGGAGTTTTGTGAGAATACCTAAATATCCTCAACATTCTTTGACAGTTTTGATTTGAACCTCAGATTTTTCTTGACTTGTTCTTGAACAACGAAAAGGCATGCTGTAATTTAGCTTGAAAATTAAGAGAAATTGTTGATGTGTTACTTCGTCATAAAAAATAAGAACAGATGAACAGAACTAACATAAATTGGATAAGTGCACTTAATTTTTGGATGGAATACATATCTTTCATAGTACCATTCTAGCAAATCCTCATTTATGAAACATGATACAACGCTGTTTGATTGACCTTTTGAACAATTTGCAGTTTGCCGACACTTTTTGGTCCAACCGGATCACTTTGCAAACGGAGGTTGCATCATATTTACTTCACATGTCAGTCAAAAAACTGGAATTGAAGCTTTCAAGCGGAAGTAGGTCAACTTGATTAGTCTCTCGGTTTGCCACAAGCAGAGCACAAGTTTCCACTGCAGCTTCACAGTTTGCACGAAAGAGAAAAGAGCAACAGTAAGTTTAGCAAAAATTGTATTTCCCTTTCATTATAGATGCGTAAAATGCAGCTGTATATTCATAGACAAAAATTCTATCATTACTTATTTAATACTTATAGCTTTGACGTGCACAGCCCGTTTGATATGTCTAGGATTGAAGAAAGTCCAGCTTAGGCCAGAGTTGTTATTCTCCATTATGCGCAAGGCAGAATTACGGGGTTTTCGGTGATTTTCCTAACCTTTTTATAATAGATACAACTGATCTCCTGAGCCGTACGGCTGAGAAAATAAGTCGTATCTATTATATTATTTGTTATGGAGGGAGTGCCTTGTGTCTGGTATTGCATCATAATAGGCGTCTACTGAAGACCTTTACTTTGTGTGGTGAAAAAGCTTCGAGGTAATAAAGGGTTATTGCACAATTCCACTGATTCTTGTCTGCTACGTTATCATGGTCATTCGTGCTTACTTGAATACGCTTTAGTTAATAATTTTGACCATCCAAAGTTCACCTGCTTCACATGAGCATCTGTGTATGTAGTTTGGTCTGGCTTGTTTGGCGTGTTATATCGGTTATACCTGTAGCTTCAGAACGTTCGAGAATTTGAACTGAGTTTTGAACCGAACGCTTTTTTGTACTCTTATTGTTCTTTATGGTTAGTTTTTAGCTTAGATTTTGAGTGTAACGTAAACTTGAAAGCTATTTCTCTATAATGCAGATGCTGGGTGCATGAGGGCCTCGATTTGCCCTATTTTTGTGCAAATTTATCAGACAAACTTCTCACAGTTTGTGAACGACATCAAATTAAGCGTTTTCCTGTAGGAGCATACTGTTTGTAGCAGTTAGCATCACAGGGTAGATCACATTTCTATCATGAGCTACAGCAAAGCAGCTTCTGACTTGGATGTTACCATCTTAATGTGACTTGCAGTGAATTCTCTTAATATAATTGAATCTTCCCTTAGAAAAATATGGCAACAGAGGAAGCTGAAAGCGTGGACACAGAAGTAGCTGGATTGAAGGAAAAGTGCCCTGCATTCAAGGAAAAATGCCCATTTGATAACCCTGCAGCACAGAAGTTGAAAGAGCAAGCAAAGGAGTGTCCAGCATTCAAAGATGGCTGCATGTTTGAAAATGTTATTACTATTCAGGATATGTATGAAAAATTATCCAAAATGCCAGATGTAACAGATGGTTCACCTCACCAGAAAGCTTTAGTGGAGGTTTTGAAACTTATTCACTCAGTTTCAAATGATTTGAAGGGAGAAATTGGTGAGTGTCCTGCATTTTCAGCCAAGAGAGGTGGTATTTTTAAGACCTTATGTGCAGATGGGGAACCTCTAATGAAGAAACTTGACAACTTTGTTACTGAAACATTAATTACCAAGTCAGTGGTGGAGGTAATGTGATTTTTTGAATTTTAAAGCTAGATTTTGTGTTTAGAAAAATCATTTTGCACCATTTATGATGTCTAGTGAGCTGAAGGGGGTAGAGCCACTTTTTAGAGTTGCTGTTGATTTTGGGAGTTAGTGTGACTGCATTTACATCTGTTGTAACCCTGGACCCAAAGTTGATAGAGGCCCCTTACCTTAGACTAGAGAATGTTTTTTTGTCACATGCATAGTACTCCATAAGTTTTGCAAAATTTTACTTGGGGCCACCTACGTTCAAGACCTTGAGGGGCATCTGAACCTGTAACCAGTGGGTCCATGGCTAAATAAATCAATCACTAAGGTGTAGCTCCCACCTATGAATAAGCCCCCACCAAACAATCATTTTTTGTAAATAAGCCTCTACGGGGCCTTATTGGAGGGAAGCATAATTTGCAAAATAGTTTATTGCTTCAAGAAAACCTCCATAGGAAGAGCTATACAGCCTTTCTATATAGAAATTATATTATATATAGAAATTATATTATATATAGAAATTATAATATATATAGAAATTATATTATATATAGAAATTATATTGTATATAGAACTTATATAATTTTTTAATTTAGTTGATTGAGAAAATTATGTCATTTTTTATTTCAACATTTGAGGTAAATGCAAAACTTTAAGTCCCCCTCTAATAAACTTACCTTTGAATAAACCTCCCCCAGAAATTAATTTTTATAAATAGGCCAGATTTTCAGTACCCTTGGGTGCTTTATGGAAGGGGACAGTTATTAATTTTGGATTGTCTCTCCTCCCTAGGCCTTTTTAGACCACCCTTTTTAGTTTTTCCCCTTGTCCAAGGTATGATAGTACAGTAACCATGTAGTATTAACTAGCCCATTGTCCTCTCCATCATGCATCTATTATGCATTTCAGAACTTTTTGACACCCCCTCAATTAATTTACCCCTGCTAGTTGAAACTATATCACATTGCTTTGTGTTCTAATGTTGCCATAATAAATCTAGCAATTTCTCATGATCTTTCCTAATTGTTGGTTACACATTTTCATTTCATAAACTTGGAGTATCATGTCTGGATATCTGAAACTTTTATCATGCCTGACCAATGTATGATGTTGCATAAAGCGCTTACCTTATTTTCTCTTTTAGAAATCACCATTCCTTTACCTTAGGGAGGGGTCATTACTTATAACATCGGGTGGTACCAAGGAGAAGTGGGTTATCATTACAAATTTTTCCCTACCCATGTTTCTATCATATTCAAAACTTCAATACCCAACCATGTAATGGGGGTCAAAATTTAGCTTACCAACCTTTAGAGAAAGGTTTGAGTAATTGTCATGACTCCAAAGAAGAACAAGCTAACAAAAGTTTTTTGTTGACCAGGATTATACATTTTGAAGCAACATTTGACAGTTTTACCCACCCCTTTTGCCTTTTCTAATTTCTTCTTATCCAACCTTTGCCCACCTAAAAAATTTCTTTACCCAGCCATTTTATCTTTGGTCCCAACCTCGGTTATAAATAATGACTGGTCCCTTGAAAGTTTTTCTGCTCACTCATCACTTCCTTAACAATGCTGTAATTTTTAATCATATAGCAATGGGGATATTGATAATTTTTTCTACTTGAAAGGTGTGGCTATTATGTTCATGCAAAAATGTATTTCTTTGCTTTCACATCATCCGTTATAATCTTTTCTTTTATGCCTGAAACAATCTCTGAATTATTTTCTATTACCTGCTTTTTGGTCACTAGAAATAGGATTTAAAATAAAGTCCCATTTTTTCAGGTGAAAAATGAGCTGGAGAATGAAATATCAGTGGCAAAGGGGGAAGTGGAAAAACAAGCAAAAGAAGAGAAAAGTGCTGATGATAAAGGTATACATTTGGCTGAAGAATTAAAGAAAGGTACAATGAAGGTTCATAGGCAAGCAGAAAGAGTGCATTTTGTGAAAGAATTCATCAAAGGCAGGGTGGAACAGAAGATTTATCGTGAAGCTGTAGCCTCACTTTACTTCATTTATCAGTAAGGATGTAGCGTGTCATTGCAGTTTAAAAAATTTTTTATATATACCTTTCAATTGGTTCATTAATGCTAAGACCTTGGATAGAGATTGCTATTTGTAAGATAGATTGCACTGAAAAGTAGTTTTTCTTGGAGTTTGAATTATACTTTTATCTAGGCTCATAATTTGGAAGTACATTGCTACAAACATGATTTTTGGAATGTTTTAGAACTTGCCTTCGATAATAGAGAATATCCGTCTTTTTTCTAGGGCTTTGGAAGAAGAGGCAGAGAAGAATGCTGATCATCAACTCTTTAAACACATACATTTTCCCAAGGAGCTATCCAGAGTAGAGTCTTTGAAAGAAGATCTACAGTTTTATTATGGTGATGATTGGCAAGATGAAATACAAATGTCTGATGCAACAAAGGACTATGTCGATCATATTCATGACATTGGAAGAAAAGACCCAGATCTTTTTATTTCACATCACTATACAAGGTGCCTAGTTTACGTGAATTTTGTAAATATGAGCGCACATTGAAACTGAAATGGATCGAGTCTCCGCTCGTCCGACGTCTGGTGACGTTTGTTTTACCTCTTTTTATAACCCCCTCCAGCATTCCACTTGTGTGCAATCCTGAGCTTATCATCCGATAGGAGAGATTCACTACAAGGTATTAGTAAATTTCATAACAAGTGAGGGGGACAGGAACGCGTTGTAATGAATGAACTGCCCCATGTAATCCTTCATGCAGTATGACTGTCAACGGTCTTTTTCTTATTGCACGTTCCAAGTTTCTTGTCTTGTGAACAAAATGGTATTCGAGGAATCACGTGGTACAAAGTCTGAGAGCTAATTTCATACTCTATGTTATCACAATCAAATGGACAATATGTGTGCAGGAAAAGGTTGAAATTTCTAGTATGTCACAAAGACCAAGGTTGCGCTAAATTTCAGGAGATCTCTCCTTATCTGCAAATGTAAAGCAACGATAAAAAAATGCAAAAAATTTCTCTGTGGTGGCAAAAATCTGGCATCCTGAAATATATGGTGCTTCGTTTCAAGTGGGTTGGGGCGTAGCTATTGGGGGTACGGAGGTGTGCTGCACCCCCAGAATTTAGCTTGTCGGAAAATATGCAATACATCAACACTGATGAAGCTCCAGTAAGCTCTTTTTTTCGGCAAATCGGGTTTGAGGGAAGTGCTCTTTGTCGGCAGATTTGGGTTGTGCACCCCACCAAAAATTTCCGTTAGCTTCACCCCTTCAAGTGGAAACTGGCTACGTCACTTCGTTAGCTTGGAGGAGCCATCCACTACTTTCTTTTCACTTGAAACTCGGAGGATGACAACAAAAGAGCACGTGAAAGAGGGAAGCAGCATCAGTGGTGATTTCTAAAAGTTCTAACAAGGGGGGCCCTAAGCACAACCACGCCCATAGATTGGGTGTGGCCCAGCTACAACCACGCCCATTTGTCAAAGATGGGTACATGATAATTTAGTCTAATAGTGAGATAATATAATCAACAATAAGAAATGCTTCAATAACCATATAGCAGTGCACAATTGATCATAACACTTTTGAAGCAAAGCCAATAAACTCTGAAAAGCCAAGCCAATTCAAGCTTTAGGGGGGCTGAGCCCCCAAAATGAGCAGAAAGTTTAACAAAGGGGGCTCAGCCCCCTGAGACTCCCCTAGAGGCCACCCCTGAGTAGCATTTCAGCTAAGATCAGGAAAAATAACGGTTAATGTGGAGGAAGAAGTTAAGAAACGGATGCTAAGTGTTTGAGTAAATGTAAACTAATAATGTTGGAATCTTTGGTTATGAGAAATGAAAATGAAAGCGAGATGGAACGAAATTTCAACAAAATGAAAAGCAAGGATGAAATTAATTGAGGTGGATGAGAAGATGGGAAAATTTGTTTCTTTGAGTTCGTTTTGGATTATAATTTATCGTGTAGGTACCAAATTATTGCACTGTTCTGCTCTTATTTCATTTTTATGATAACCTAGTACATTATTGAGTATTTTAATTTTTCCTTTAATTTTCAGGCGAATCTATACCTTTTATCGCCTAAGAGAGAAAGGATAACCTTAGGCTCGAAACTGAAAAATTGCAAGAATTGTTATCATAGAGTATAAAGATAATGTTTGCAGAAATTGCTTTGGATATTGTTCAAGGTGATAATGACCTGAGAGGGGCCGCGCATTGAATTTGAAAGTGGAAGGGGGGCACGCCAAAGTTACATCAGTTTTTGGGTTTAGGGTATATTTCGTGTAGACTAAAATATTTTTTCTGAAAAGAAGGAAGAGCATCGCCCCTCAGCCCCCCCTATGGGGGTGCCCCTGCCTGAAAGTCTTTGCACAGTATCATAGAGTTATTTTTTGTCTTTGAAGGTACTTGGGTGACTTGTCAGGCGGTCAAATATTGAAGAAAATGGCAGTAAAAGCTTATGAGCTGCCGGAAAATGGTGATGGTGTACGCTTTTATGAGTTCAAGAGCATCCCGGACATTGTTGAATTCAAGAATTCGTATCGAGCAAAACTTGACAACCTAGAAGTTGATCGAGAAACTGCAGATAAGTTAGTACAAGAAGCACAGGTATCGTTTTCATTGAATATTAAGTTGTTCAAGGAACTAGATAGCTTGGCTGGGTTTGATGAAGAGCTTGTGCATGAGGAAGTGGAGACCATTGACAGCACTGTGGAGCAGAGTTCAATTTCTGATAACAAGAAAGATGTCCAGGAGAAAGCTGATCATGTGACGACTGTTGAGAGTGAATTTGATTGGTTGAAAGCAACAACAGCGATTGTTATTGTTTTAGCCGTCTTGGTTGCTGTTGGGTTGAACTTGTATAACAGCAACCACGTTTAATGTTGAGGGTTGCTAATCAAAATGACCCAAGTATTGCTGTATTACTACTCTTTCTAGCTGAAATATAATTAATAATTTATATTGTGTTCTTAGGGAGAAATAAATAATTTATAGTAGAATTTTGTAGAGACCTTTAGTTGTGAATTATCAGTAGTATTTTGAAATTTATAGCGTATCTAGGCCATTAGAAGTTGAATTTTTGAGGTGATAGATATGTATCATTAACAGTCGATTGCTTTGTTCGCAAAGCAGGATTAAGCAAGCATTCACCCAAAGAGGATTAACTAAATAGCTCAAACATATGCAACGAGTGTCTGAACTAGACTTTGATGATAAACTACTAAGACATAGAAACAAGACGATATATGAATAACTACAAGACTAACTCTTATTGTCATGAAGATCTACTTTACTTTCGATTGTGCACAGTTCTTAAAGTATAACTTAACGTGGTAGCTTGAAAAGCTGGAGTCATAGGAAAGCCTTTCTAATTAAAAAGCTTAGTTTTTGAGAGCAGTAGGGAATAAATTATGCTTGCTTTTGTGTTTTGACTTTCCGTTTCACCTACATTATTTATCATCGTAATGACTCATAGGCCAATAATAAAGTAGACTATGCAGTGCCCCAGATAGACAGATGCCTTCTCCAACGTAATAGATTGTATTGCATTGTAGGTTTCTTTGTAGCTGTTATGACGTCAGGCAATAGCTTATTTCTATCGTTTGGTTCATGTGTTGAAATTGTGATTGTGAATTTAAAGATAGTTGTCTCTGCTTCTCTCTCGATTTTACCTCCGTTTCCCCCAATTCTTGGGGCTTGGAGGGTGACTCTGGGAGGACTTTTTAGTTCTGGCACGAGCATTTAGGACGAGATGCCCTTCCTGACGTCACCAATGGCCTGCGTTGGGCCTTGAACCCAGGACCATGTTGGTCTGAGTCGAGTGCATTACCGCTCGGCCACGGCAGCTCTATGGATATCTATGCTTCTATCTGCTGTTTTTCATACCTTGCACAGTGGTCTATCCTCGTCCTTCTTTCAGGATTTAAGCATCAAGAGTTATCGTTAATATCTCTTGAGCAATATTAAATTGAAAGAAAAAGCATTGAAGGCACTCATAGTGTTTTTTCGTGCGTGGATGCTAATTACGTACGTATAATCCATAGAAATTGTAATTCTATGATATAATCGATCTTCTTTAATCCAATTTTGCAAGTTGGGCCGTCGTGAATCTTCATGCCAGTGAATCTCTACCATGTACATGCTTTATTACAAGAAAGCGGGTTTTAAGACATTACAACTCAGCTGCACAGAAAGTCCAGAAGGGTCAGAAAAATTGTTCGTGTTTATGTATTTATTAAAATTCGAGTTATCTGTCTACAAAATGTCATGTTTGTGATGCTAGCTACCCTCTAACAGTGTAACTAATGTTATTTAACAGATTTATCATCATTTCAAGTATGCATGGAGCTTTCACTTTCTAGTAATGTGCATGAGCAAAACTTACGAACTCAAGAATTTTTGGTAAGGTCTTCAGAAAGTTTTGATACTCGCATCGTGAAAAGGTTGAGAAAGTTTCTTATAAAAAACTTTGTTATAAAAATAAAGTGTATTCCAAAATTCTACTGGATTGTTTGTTTGCTTTAGGTCCAAGCAGGGGTGATTTCTAGGGGGCTCAGGGGGCGGGACCCCCTTTGTTAAAATTTCTGCTCATTTTGGGGGCTCAGCCCCCCTTACAGCTCTTGCATTGGCTTGGCTTTTCAGAGTTTATTGGCCTTGCTTCCAAAATGCTATGATCAATTGTGCACTGCTATATGGCTATTGAGGCATTTCTTATTGCTGAATATACTATATCAGTATTAAATTATCATGTTTCCATCTTTGAAAACATGGGTATGGTTGTAGCTGGGCCACACCCAAACCATGGGCGTGGTTGTGCCCATAGCTCCCTTGTTATAATTTTTAGAAATCACTACTGATGCTGCTTCCCTCTTTCACGCCACAAAGGACGACCGCACATTTCGGTCAGTCCTTAAAACTCCTTCCTCCGCATCCATGACCATCAGCATTTTGCTTAGTAACCCCCTCCAACGTTTTGCTTTTGTAGAAGACAATTAAAGAACTGCATAGAATATGAAACGTTAGAACTTCTTTGCAATAGAAACGTAAAATTTGTTCATTGCTTTTTGTCTCTATAATTTTCCACCTTCAATGAAAGAAGATGCTATAACAACGTGACTTCTAAATACTGTCTTCTTTCCGAAGGAGAGGGCTTGGGGCATCTGAAGATTCAGCTCCCCCGTCGGAAAATGCCCTGATCGTTGCTAACTCCCTGCACCCCCTAAGGTGCGGATATCCTTTTTGGATGATCCCATATGTTGTTCATACTGCAGTGCCAACAAATACTACAGGATCTTTTTAAAGGATACTTGCTGGAGTCTTTTAGCGAACGTCTAAAGCTGTCCTAATGGAGGTTGAAAATGTACTTCCTAATTTTGTGGGAATTGCAAAAAGTGTACAAACATGAGAACGAAGGATATTGTAGGGAATTAAAGAGCAATTATCTTAAATTAGTGAAGGAAAACAGCCAATATCGCTTTACGCATTGTGTCATTAATTGCTGTACAACGACCCCAATGTGATTTAGAATTGAACAATTTGTTGGGAGGCTGCGCAGCATGGATGCTGCGAAGCAGGAAGTCAATCGGGTTATTAGCACTTTATATCCCTGTGCAACACATTGTTTGATTAAAATTCAGACGCGATGAAAAGACGAATAAAATGTGAAATTGAGCATGATTGTGAAAATGGAGCAGAGATAGTTGTTTACGGTATTTAAAACCAATCGGATACAGTGTGATTTTACAGGTAAATATTATTTTCGAAGTACTAGTACAAGCAGGCAGTAGCAACTTCTAGAGTAGCAGAAGGAACTTGACTGTGATCCATCATTCACACTGTTCTTTTTGATCAGAAGTTACTACCTGCACAATAGTCGTCTTTTATGAATATATTTTTGTATATCTAAACATTATGCGTTGCTAAACTCAGTTGAGCTACTACTTCCAAATCAAGCACTGTTTTTGTTAGCAAATCAAGCTCTGTTTTTGCTAGCAAATCATTGGAGTTTTATCAGAAGAATTGGCTCATTAAAATTGAATCCTTTCATAAGATGCCGTATATTGTATTGATTAGGTAAAAGCTATGTCTATATAGTCATAAGAACCGTCCCTCTATTTTGGGATCAGGAAGTGTACGGCTTGGAGTTGTATCACTTCGATGCCTAGAGATTGAAATCACTTGTTGCCGCATTGACACTGACGTCAAGGTTGCTGTCTTGTTGTGTCAATCGATATGTTGTTTGAATCGAGATGTACAATGGTCTTGATCATATAACTCTTCAACTTCGTTAGCAATTTCATAACTTGCATTCAAGCAGAATGTTTTTGAGTAAAACCTCCGCGATTCCATACCAGCCGCCATTCGAAGTTTGTACCGATTTGTTTTGAAAACCCACAAATCCTCTAACAGATCTACACGTTTTACAGTATATTGCGAATGATTTACACATTTAATGACTTTGGGGAGAATAAAAAGCCTACTATACGATGAAATCCTTATATTTAGCTACTAAGTTAGACAAGTATGAATAGATGGCAGTGAGCTGTATTCATGCAAGCTTTGAAAATTATCTCAAAGATATGTAAACTTTTTGTGATTTTATGCAATTTGTAGCTTTAAATTT
>OLMO02000286.1:1694372-1751186 GCA_900291935.2 Cassiopea xamachana
CAAATTCTAAGTACGTCTAAAAATGTTGCCGGTTTTTCGTGCTGTAGTACAGCAAAAACTCCATTAAATATGCTTATAACTATGAGCTCTATAAATGATTCTATGTATTGCCTACCTTTAGAAATTACAGACGGGATGTTGTCGATGAAAAACTGATCATCGAGCAACGGATAACAGAGTACAATCGTCAGAATGTTGAAGAAATTATAATTTCCCGTAAGGATAATAAGCAGTTGCAACAAGATCTAGAAAATGATGAAAAATTATGAAAGACTACAAAATACTATATAATTTAGAGCCTTATTTTTAATAATATCTTTGTATTTCAGAAGTATGTTGCAGTAAATATTTTTGATGACGCCCATGTATATGGATTGACAAGGAACTATGATATCGAGGATAACTATGATATCGAGGCTAACGATGACGTAGCAGCCAATAGTGCAGTGCTGCATAGTACATTGCACTAAACAGAATAAAAAATACAACAAAAATAATAATAAATTATTTATAGGCTGTGAAAAAATATAAAAAACAAATGTAAAAATAAAAAATTAGCAAATGAATATTAATACAGAATAAAAACTTTCAAAAGCTGCAAAATTATCTAGGTACATTTGAGGATTACTACGAAATGAATTGAAAAATGAAAATCACCTGCGCATAGAATGAAAATATTCTTAACGGGCGCCATGGTGAGAAAAATAGAAAAGGGATTCCGATTTCAATGATAAAGCTAGAAAATAATTTTGTTCACGTCATTACAGGAAAGGGAAATAATTCACTATCGACAAATCTGATAACTACATCACAGTGGCTGAAATTAATGAAGAACGAATGACTGAAAGAGTGAACGAAAAATGAAGTAAACAATTAATTAATGAAGAATGAATTAACAAATGAATGATTGAATGAATGAATGAATGAAGAATGAATAAAGAACGAATAACTGAATGAAGAACAAATAAATGAATTAATGAATTAATGAATGAATGAATGAATCAATTAATTAATTAATTAATGAGTAAACAAATCAATGAACGCATAAATGCTGAGCAAGTGAATGGATGAATGTATTAACAGATTGATAACAGACTCCATTCATGAAACAAATCAATCAAAATGAAGTACAAACATCTCCTTTTATTCATTTACTGCTCCCTCTTTCAATCAATGGCAATATATTCTTTCCTTCATTTATCTACTAGAGTATTTATGCATTCATTAATTCCTCAACAATTTCTTTTCTTTTCCAACACACCAACTCAATCATACTATCTCAAATCTATAGAGTTACATTTGAAAAATGGGATCCTTCAACTTACGTCATGGCAACACTGAACTTTTGAAACCATTCAGGTAACTGATGCGCATACCACGCAAGGGATGTCGGGATACACTGGATGATGTAAAAAGCTTATAAGGCAACGTGAAAGAAAATGAGAGAGGAGTTAGTGTGTCTTTTCTAGGGTCTAAAATCTATTCAATGGAGAAGTAATTGTGCCAAAGTTAATTAAATATAAAGAATTCTGAAGTTACAAACTAAATTTCCTTCACAGTTCTTCTATGCATGTGTCATGCTTAGTTCATGCTTTATTAGCACATAATTTGCAAATAATTCACGCACAATATACCTTTAATTTACAACTCGTTGTTTGCAAACTACATTTTGTCCCATCCTATCCTTAATTCAGGTTCATTGAGGTCTTACGTTTGCGCATTTAAGTTGAGCATTTGTTTATCAATATATGGCCATGAAATACTTCATGTGATATTATAAAGAAAGTTGTTCATTACCTGTGATTCATAATGGTAATTCAAAGCTGTAAGGCCCCACCATGTTGGGCATTCACTTGTAAGTTTCACCACGCCAGACTGGAACATGAGACGGAATATCAGCCATTTAATCAACCAGAAAGTAATATCATCTCTTGGTCTATGATTGAGAACGGAAGTGCTCCATGAAAAACAAAGTAAATAGAAGTTGAAGTAAATAGCAAAAATATTGACAAGAAAATCTGCTATTTGAATCTTAAAAGAAATCTAAAGGAACCCTGATAAGTGAAGCATAATTTAAACAAATTGCAATATTTAAATCTTAGTCACATTCAAAGGAATCTTGGGATACCTCATCGGATCAATAATAAAATGCTTTCAGACTTACTTTTCATCATAAGTTGATCTAATTGACCATGGAGCAACAAAAATAGCCAGAAATCCTGTCTCCAGGAGTAGAATATCCCTAGCAAAGGAACAATCTGTATGTGAGATTCACAGAAATGTTAAATGAGATTGATGGTGTAATTGAAGTGCTCTGATTATGCACAAGATGAAAGGCAGGAAATTAATAGATATAAAACAAAAATTCATAGATAGAAAAGAAGGAATAATTATTGAAAACAACATAAACTAATTGCCTGAAGCCACTCATATAAACAGACTTTGACAAGCTAGACTCGAGTTTCAGTCAAATCTAATTTGTCACAACCTATAGCTTCAACATTCTGAGTTTCATTTGTAACCTTAAAAACAGCAAAATATCAGAAAAAAAAACTTAAAATATGGTGGAAACCAATCGAAAAGACTTGTTTCCTGTGATTCTGGAAGAGGTTTGCCCACAGACAATAGGATTGTGAATGACAGCTTAGGAAAGTAAATTTGATAGATAGTGCAGCATTATACTGTAAAACTACAAAATAGAATCTTTGAAAACTCTTTGAAAAAGAATACCATTGAAACCAAAGGAATGTTTGACCAGCCTGCAAGACAAACACAGAGTTTTGTCCATAAAAATGCTAATAGAGGCATGCCTTTATGGTAAGTAGCCTAGATGGGTACCCTGACCACTTTGAGTCAAGGTGGTAGAAGGCAAATTTACTGGTGAAAATGATAAATACCCTTCTCAGGGACATTGACACCAGAGAAGGGACATGCCACTCAATTTGTGCATAAAATAGTACTCTGCACTTTTGCAGAATAAGGTATCATAAAAACCCATTTTCCATTCAAAAAGCTTTAAAGTGATGATGTAGTCAACACAGATAAGAAGAATTCCAAGCCTATCCCCAGCCCTGGTGAGCCTGCTAAATCAGACTATATTAACATTCATATTGGGGCCAGAGAGAAATAAAAATAGTCAAGGATGTTCCAAATGTAATTGTTTGCAGGGATATGCTGATGGGGGCATGGGGGCATCATGCCCCCCAGATATTTTCAAATTTGCAAGAAAGTTAGTCAGATGTCAGCCATGCTGCAAGAGAGTTGCCCACAGTATTTTCTGTGACGTTAGTAACAGTAGTTGGTCAACTGGTCAAAATGCCCCCCCCCCCAAAAGAAGGTGTCTTGGCACATCACTACATGCTTGCATGGTTCCTTTTGCTTCATGTGCTGCAATTTTGGCAGGATATTTTTATTTATCTCCATTACATAGCACCACATGGTCAATAAAGCAGTTTCTTGTATACAATAATAAGTCTTGACACTAAAAAAGGATGATGCTTACCTGATACAAAGAGAAATATAGCATCCATAACACAGCAAAGAGCACAGAACTGCGAGTTTTTTCATGTATGAGCATACAAAATGATGTGAAAGATCCCAAGATGCAAAGAAGGTCCATCATTGCATCAACAGAGAGGGAAAGTGATGGAGCAAACCATAGCAGTGTAGGCTTTCCCCAAAAGCTCTTGGAAAGTGGTCTTCTACCTACCGAGTTGAAGTGCAGACTACTTATTAAGATGAAAATTATTTTAGATTAGCTGCATTTAATTAAGAGTAGGGATAGTTTGAAACAAATTGCATACCAACTATGCAGATAACATCTAATTTTCTTTCAAAAAAATGAAGAAGCATTATGAGAATTATATTAACTTCTTTCTGCCCAGTGGCACAGTAGCTGAAGGTTCAGGGGGCTAGGGGGCCAGGGGGCTACCATCCAATAGCACAATACATTTGAAATAGATCTGAAAATTTAAGAAAATTTTTGACTCCTTGCCCCATAAAATTACTTCCTATTGCACCCCTGGTGCTGCCTATCAAAAACCATGGGAAAACAGGGATGTGCCAATGCAGGGAGGCATCAACCCCTTCAATATCTATGAAACATCAGGAAAGTTGGTCCTCATGCAGGAAATTTAGCATCTGCTGGGAAGTTTGACCTAGCTTCAAGCTAATAGCTGCTCATAGCTTGGTCATAGCTGGTCACATTTAACTGGATGCCCCCCCCCCAATGTTACTCAGTGAAAGTAGTAGCCAACAATTGCAACAAGCAATTCTAACATGGCAAAGAACTCAGTTTTATATCTGTACTTCCAAACTCCTCAAACATAAATAACATTTGTTTGACAATGTATCAAAAACACAATCTATGAAAATCACGACTGGTTCTGGTAAGGAGTTTAACTTGAAATTTCTGATTCTTTTTGTTTTCCTTTTTGCTATTTCTATTTAAAGATGAAGTCAGATGTTTTTGATGAGTAATTCTAGATTCCAGCACTTGCATACTGCTAGGAAGTTATATGGCTTAAGCAACACTTTGCAGATAAGCATAAGTGATTAACGCTTTCAAAAACTGTTAATTTCTTCAGTCAAGTTACTATGGAATAGTCCTTCAGAGAACATTGCCTACCAAAACATTTCCTGCACACAACTTGATCTATAACANAGGGCCAAATCAACCCATATAAACAACAGTACATACACACACATTGATACTAGGTAGATACTGAAAAATAAGAATGTTTCTGTGATAATGCAACAAGATGTTATATCATTTGTAAAAGTATTTTTCTGAATGATAATTATGGTACTATTACCTTGACAAGCATTGCAGCTAACCTCGCAATTTTTCAGCATCCAGTTGGGATTATTTTCACATTCACCAACTGATGACCAATAACTACATTTTTCATGATTGTCAGCACATTCTAAAGAAAAGAACCTCTAAGTTGCTGAGGCCTTTCTACCCTATCCTCATACATTAACAAGCTGGGTTTCTTCAAGGCTCTATGTTATACATGATTGACTTCCTGCTTAATGCCCAAAATTCTGATCATGAACTTATTTTTAAATGTAAAATCCTTAAAAGGAATTATGAAATTTAGCATCTTTTGCCGTTCATTCTATAAGAACTTCAAATTTTGCATAAGGAGCCCCTGCTGCTTAGAATNNTATGTAAAGACAATTCTCATATAAAATGAACAATCTGGGATGAAATGTAAGGGGGGAATGGGGGTGGGCCACCCCCTAACCTTGAAAATTTGTCAATTTTGCAGGGCAAAAACAGCAGTACGAAAATTCCTGCAGTGCTACTTACTGGATCCAGGACCATTGGTCAACTACTGCTACTAATAAAAAAGGCCACAGACAAAACTTTCAAAGGGCAAGCATCTGACACCCCAAAAATATACTAGCGTTATGTCCCTGGGAGCATTGGCTACTTGATTTCATATACAGGAAAGCCTCTAAATGCGAGATTCCCTGACCGCAAAGTATGTATCAGTATGACTTGCAGCTCTTCAAATTTGCATATTTAAATCAAACATGACTTGTGACACGTTTCCGTTACTTTTTCAGAAAAAATTCCACAACGACTTACCCTGCTTGAGATGCAATCTTGCAGGTAAGATGCCATCCCTTCCATAAAGGCCTATGAAAATGTATTAACGCAACAATTAAACTGCGAAGAAGCAGCATTTTAAACCTTCAGTATAAAAATTTTGTAAATTTAATCTGCCAAACAATATTTATCGTGCACGTGAATGGCCTAACCTACAACTAGTACTTAATAGAAGTACACCGACATAATAGATATGAGCTTACCTGGAATTTGAAAATACAAGGAAACAAAAGCAAACAGATATATTGATGCTAAACACCAAAGGAACAAATTTCTCGGTATCGCCTTAGGCATTTCTTGGCCGTTTTCCTGGCTTGAGTTGCAGCAAGAATTATCACATGTAACAAACAAATGTGGTTGATGTTGTATTGAGCTACGTTATTGTTATTGTAAACCACCCGGAAGAAAGATGGCGGATACTTTTAAGCAGTAAGGATAAAGAAAAACAAATAGTATGTGAGTTGAAAGAATGGTTTGAGCACAACAAAGTGACTTGCTGTTTTGATCTAGTTTCTCTTTAAGCTTTTACAAACAAATATGCTTAGCTGAACGTACATATTGTTTCTTGAAAGTTAAAAAGTGTGTTTTTTTAGAATCGTTTTATTTAGAACAAAAATACAAAGCTTCTTTCATAGCATGTGGCTAAGTTTACGGTCTGGCGATTGGATGTGTTACAGACTATTAGCCTATATTGACATTAAATATACTATTGCCACCATATTATTATTACAAGTAGTGGCGTGGTCCCGAGGGGCATGGGGGCAAATGCCCCCACTTTTTGCCAAGATGGTGCTCGGAACTTCTTTGAAATCAATGAGAAAATAATTGGAGGAAAGGGGGGGGGGGTAGTAGGAAACCATTAAAGAAGTAGAGAGCGTAAGCAAAAATTTTCATCTATGCCCTCGTCACTTTTAAAACCCAGGCCATGCTCCTGGTTGCAAGCATTTCGTACATCGTGGTATAGGCAATTACACAATTTTCTTTTTATAGCCTGAAAGAGTATCGAGGTTCAATTGCCTTGACAATTAAGAGAATATCACAAGGCTCAAAGGTCATCAAAAGTTAGACTTTTTGCTTGAGTGCTTTTTAGATTAAAGTGTGTAATGTAGATTCTATATCTATTGTTCTTGCATTGTTTTTTAATATCGCATCAACAAAGAAATTAATTTTTTTAATTTGCATGCGATTTTACACTGTTTATCTCACAAGAATATAAAAGTACTTTAAAGCTAAAAAAAGCATTTAAGAAGATTAAGGCTTGGCAAATGTTAATGCATCTTCATAAAAAAGAACTGTGTTACTTTTGTGAAGACGGCACTGAGGTGAACAGATAAAACTAACGTTAGTTTAGCATTCTGAAAAATAACTTTAATATGAGTTGAGGTATCTCAGATACCTTTAGTTCAATCTTTGACTGAAAGATGCTATTCTTTAAAAATTCGATGAATCCTTTTGCTGTCGTCTTCTGAAGCTAAATTTAAAGACAGCTACAGTCAGGCCCGTTGTCATGGGGTGGTATAGGGTGGCATATGCCACCTCTGGGCAACAGGATGCTAGCTTTTTGCCACCCTTGGGATTTTTTATAAGCAATTTTTATTGTTCTTAATCTTTGTAGCTAAGGAGAGACTTCCCAAAATCTTGGTTGAGCTCAACCTCGGTTATTGTGACATACTGGAAAGTCCAATCTCTTCCTGTGCATACATTGTCCATTTGATTATTGTAACATGACGTATGAAATAATCTCCCAGATTTTGCACTACGTGATTTCTCGAGGAAAACTTTGCCACCTCTGAAACACGGGCCTGTCTACGGGCTTGGCTAAAGCTACCAGTTAATTAGTTGTGATTAATTTGGCAAACAGGTGCGTGAATAGGTCTACTTAGCTGGTACATTTGGCTACAACGAGGGAGCGGTTGAACATATGCTCCTGATTGTACCTCATTTTGCAACAAGAAATCCAGTTTGGTAGGCTCAGTTTCCAACTCAATAAAAATCAAAGCTTCAAATTTAGACTTTTATATAATTGAATTCTTTATTTAATCTTCTAAGAATATTTTTCTAACATTGCAACCAGAAATCTCAAAAAAATGACAAGAACAAATTTCTAAAAATACAAATGTTTGTTTTAAAAACATTTTCTATGCACAATAGACGGACCAGATTCATCATACTCTTGCTTTGAGATCCACATGGTCTGGAAAGTTGAAAGAGATGCAAGAATAGAGCCTCCAATCCACACAGAATATTTCCTCTCTGGAGGTGCAATAATCTTTATCTTCATTGTTGGTGGGGCGAGAGAAGAGATTTCTTTCTGCATTCTGTCAGCAATTCCGGGGAACATAGTGGTACCGCCAGACAAGACGGTGTTTGCGTATAAGTCCTTACGAATATCAACATCACATTTCATAATCGAGTTGTAAGTCGTCTCGTGCACTCCAGCAGCTTCCATTCCAATGAAAGCTGGCTGGAAGAGAGATTCTGGACACCTGAATCTTTCGTTTCCAATGGTAATGACCTATTAAGATAATAAGTACATATATATACTCGAGGATTTTCCAGGAATTTCGGTAAAATTAATAGACATAAAACGCATCAAACTAAAAATAATTAATTACCATAGATACTATAGTGCAAAGTAGAGAGCAGCCGTGGCCTAGTGGTAATGAACTCGACTAAGAGCAACGTGGTCCTGGGCTCAAGGCCCACCGTAGGCCATTGGTGACGTCAGGAAGGGCATCCAATCCTAAATGCTCGTGCTAGAACTAAAGCTCTCTCAGAGGTTCCCCCCAAGCCCCAAGGAATTGGGGGAAACGGAGGTAAAATCGAATAACTATAGTGTAAAGTAGGAACTGGGTGGTATCAATTTTTGAAATTTATATACTCCTATGGGAAAAAATATTCCAAAAATTTCCCAAATTTCATCTAACGAGATCGTGTTACAAAACTAATTTTAGTTAATATATTCATGTAGAATATCCATAGTTAACTTTAAACGCTCCCTTTTCTTCAACTGCCTGAATGCCTGTCATGAAAGTGTCTTAAAGTCAAGGTTTTCAACGAGTAAGTGACAACAACCATTGCCTACCTGTCCATCAGGAAGTTCATAACTCTTTTCCAAGCTTGAGCTTGTTGCAGCAGTGACCATTTCTTGCTCGAAGTCAAGGGCCACATAGTTAAGCTTCTCCTTAATGTCACGAACGATTTCCCTCTCTGCGGTAGTTGTGAAGGAGTAGCCACGCTCAGTCAAGATCTTCATCAAGTAGTCAGTCAAGTCACGACCAGCCAAATCGAGACGAATGATGGCGTGAGGAAGGGCGTAACCTTCGTAGATTGGAACAGTGTGGCTGACACCATCACCAGAGTCAAGGACAATACCAGTGGTACGACCAGAAGCATACAGGGACAACACGGCCTGAATAGCAACGTACATTGCTGGACTGTTGAAGGTCTCAAACATGATCTGCAATGCAATTTCAAAAATTATGATAAAATATTGATCAATCACCATAGACATTAAGGTTTAGAAATCCTCCCCATTCTCATCATACCCTAACGTTTCTCTCCTAAAGATTTCACAATTAATTTTCCACCCCCATTCATCGACAGTATTGCTAGTATATTTCTAAAGAAAAGTGGCAAAGATTTCGTTTTAGCAACAAAATTTGGGAGCACCCCAGAACAGCTCCGAAAAACACTAGCAGTTGCTCTGGTCACACTTTTCTCTCTACAAAAGAAACTTTAATTGCTCGAATTTAGAAAACCCTTCGACAAGAGAAGCAATATACGGCAGAACAATAGTTTTCTGCGTATAGCATTAATTAATTAATTAATTTCAAAGTCTTATTTTCATTTGAGTTTTGTAGTCTACCATTATTCCAGATTTACTAAATATTTCTTTTATAAAGAGACAAATTTTAGCTCGGCCTCAATTTTCTTAAATTTTTCTGGTTTTAAGCCTGAGACTATTTGTAAACTATTCTTAAATGTCAAAGGTGTAACGTCAAAGGTCAAAGGTGTAACTAAGCCTGAAAATCAAGGGAATAACTTCAAATCTTTGTTGATGCTTTACGTCATAATACAGCAAATCAAAAGAGGAACAGAGTAATAAATATTGTATTCATAGCGCAAAAGTTGATCTACAAACAGTAAAAATTTTAAGTCCTAATGAAGCTTAAGCATTGAATCATTCCACAATTATTCCTAAATTTCAGCGATTCTGAGTCTTAAAATTCTTATAAACTTTATTCTTATAAAAGTGTGTAGATTACGAAGCAAAGACAGTTTTTGTACTCAACCTCTTTAGGCAAAAGAGCTAATTTAACAATGGTTTTGTTCTGGCGTGTCTCTCAAAAGCAACTTCCTAATGCTTAGCGTCTATTCCCTGCATTCTTTTGGCATCACAAGACTCTTCAAACATCAACAACAACAACGCTACGACTTAAGAGGATTCCCATAATTCAATTCAAAATATCCTGGTTTGGACATTGAATCGTCTCTAAATGGGAGGGGCTTACACAATGAAAACATATCTCCATATTAGGTTGACATATAGCACTTTTGTTAAATATAGTTTCAGCTTAGAATTGTCGAACAGACGGTGCTAATCAGTCTTACCAAAAGAAAAGGAATGAGACCGTTTGACCTTCTACGGCTAAATTCAGTTAGAAATCCGGATAAACTTACCATGCAACTTAATTCTTAAGCGATAGCTCTAAAACTTGACAGACTTTGCATATGCCTGAAACTTTCGGTTAAGATTAGTATAGTTCTGAACCGTCTTCAAACGCACATGATAAAATTGGAACTAAGCAACAATACCATCATGTAGTTGGATGAACAGCGGAACTGCTTAACTTGAATTCGATGTTTTTCCTCCTGTAATGCACGTTTTTTTTATAAGGACGTTTTTTCTACTGAGTACTGAAACTTTCTTAAAATTTTCACGATTCTAATATCAAAGCTTTCTTAAGACTTTCTTAGCAGAAATTTTTTGAGTTCCAATGCTTTGCGTATGCACATTAATGGAAAGTGAAAAAGCTTCATGCACACTTGAAATGATGACAAATCTTGGTATATAACAGAAGTTAAACTGTTAGAGGGTAGCCAACATCACATATATGATAAAATGTACGCAGATAAATTGGAGTTTAAACACATTTACACTTTTAACCTTCCTTAGTCTCAAAGACCACTCTTATAAAAAACTTGTATTCACTAGCTGCCGGTGACATATGACAAAGAAACAAGAATATCGTCAAAAGTCAATAGACATAAACACTCTTGCTATGCATTATGAACGAACCATCTGCTATTAAATCGTTCACCATTGATCCCATTGGAAACATTAAACCCGTAAAAATATGACACAAAACCCGTCTGACCCTGGACTATCTCCTTTAAACCTTCTTTAAAGTCACCTGATTTTGTCTAACTTTCCATTGATTATTATATACCTGAAGGGACATTTTATGATATTTTTACAAACACAGCCCGAGTGCTATTTATACTTATGTGAGCTCTCTCCGCATCGAACTCGTTTGAACACTCCACAACACCAGGAATATATGAAAGTGAATCAAAGAAAAGCATCCTTTAACATGAATGTACTTTCAACTTTTCAGTAAAAAAAACGGAATTTCTAAGAATTAACAACAGGCTCCTCATTTGTATCAGCGCTTTAAGCTAAACTATCCCATAAGCCATTGCTGTAGTCAGTAGATGACATCATCAAAATCAAAACATATTTTTTGATGTGTTCGGAAGTTCGTACTATTCGACATTGATGGTACATGTGAAGAAGGAAATCCGACCAAAGGGTCTTTGCTAAGGAATGGATTTCTCATATGAGAAACGGCACTTGCATTGGCTGGGAATGAAGTGCAAAAGTATACTAGAAAAATATACTAGAAAAAGGTGTACTATATGTTCACCTGTGTCATCTTTTCTCTGTTTGCTTTTGGGTTCAACGGAGCTTCTGTGAGGAGTACTGGGTGCTCTTCAGGGGCCACTCGAAGCTCGTTGTAAAACGTGTGATGCCAAATCTATATGGAAAAATTTAAGTGTAAATATCAAGTTAATTAATATACAGAAGAATAAATCTAGGCACGATAGTAACAGAATATCTATTAGCAAAGAAAGATTCATTGACAAATTGTGACAGCTTCTTTCACCTAACCTGATTTTCACCCTTGAAATGATAAGAGCAAATCTCCAATCAACAAATTTTTCCTTCAAATCAAGATGAAATCGTGTACAAAGTATAGGAGATAGGGGATTTAACGAAAATTAAATGGACTGATTGATGCTAATTTACGCAGGTTGATGAGGAAAACTTCACAACCTCTCAGTCTCAATCTTTAATCATTCTGCTATAGTAAGGAACCACTTAGCATGCAAATGAATATAAAACATCATTATACCTTCTCCATATCATCCCAGTTTGTGACAATTCCGTGTTCGATGGGGTATTTCAGGGTGAGAATACCTCTTTTGCTCTGTGCTTCATCACCAACGTACGAATCTTTCTGTCCCATGCCTACCATGACACCTTGATGTCTTGGCCTACCTACAATTGATGGAAAAACAGCCCTTGGAGCGTCGTCTCCTGCAAAACCAGCTTTACACATTCCCGATCCATTGTCAACAACAAGGGCTGCTATCTCCTCATCTCCCATTTTCAAGCTTTATTGTACAACCTACGAATACTGCTGAACGTTGCTCAGTAGCTGAGATGTGTTAATAGCAGTGTAACAGTAAATAGTAGAGCGAGTTCTTTTAAAGAAAACTGGCACACCTAATGAAGATGTAATATCCATATATGGGTATGCGAGTTACTGAGTACTAAGGGGATGACCCTGATGAGGTGAAACTATAGCCCAATAAGTAGAATTCCAACAAAAGGTTGCCGGAATCAGCTGGCTAAATCATAAGTCCAATGACCAAAATCCACTTTAAGTTATATTTGGTACTGTTTTGAGGAGTCAGTGATCTTTTTTGGAATGGTTTCATAAGAATACTTATAAAATCTCAGAATACGCCCCCAAAAGACACTTTACTTGAAGTTTGTCTATAAAGGAAGTGTAATTAAGTGTTTCCCAACCAAGGGGAATTGATTCCATTGTATGTGGCAAAGGGGAGCAGCAAAAACGGTTGGGAAACAGGGGTGTAGATACTTCCATCATAAAAGTCAAAGGCTCTCAAAGTGAGAGCACAAAAATTTACAAAATAATAAAACTGAAAAGGTATTAAAGGTTTCAAAGTATTAAAGGTTTCAGGTAACGAGAGAAGAATGCCTGCGGTTTACATCTCAAATTAGTCTGGTCGAAAGCTTAACTAATAATACTTATAAGATAATTCTTGCAAAGAATTAAAGTTTGTTAGTCTCATTGACTTCTTGATGAATCATTAGTAAACTTAAATCTTTCAAAGAATTATTGTTCGGGTAAGATGAAAGAGCCACTCCTTATTGCAACAGTTGTAGGTGTTACACGCCAAAGTTACACCCATAACACGCCTTCAATCTCGCAAAAAGGGCACGCAGATAAAACAGTTATACGATTTTTTAGAAGAAAGTCTTTTTGGCCGAAACTTTCTTAGATTTTTGAACTTTTCACGATGCCAGTATCAAAACTTTTTAAAGACTTTTTCAGCAAAAATTTCTGAGTTCCAGTGTTTTGCGCATGCACATTAATGGAAAGTGAAAAAGCTCAATGTACGCTTGAAATAGTGATGAATCTTAGTAAATAACAAAAGTTAAGCTGCCAACATCACGTTCCATGACATTTTGTACACAGATAACTCGAATTTTAAGTAAATAAAAACTAAAAAACGTTCCTAAGTCTCAAAAATCCAGTAATGAACTTTCGTAACTTTTTGAGCAGCTGATTCATTCATCTTATATACCAAATTCTTTCTAGAAAAAATGTACTTCAGGGTGGCCAACAGTGAAATGAAATTCTTTTCCAGGGGATTTTCTGCCAAATTTCAAGGGTTTTCCAGGGTGTTTTTGACTGTGCTTTCGAAAAATATAATTATCACATATAGATCTTCTGCCTGTACCCATCCACCTTTCATTCTGCGTTTACTTAAAATTTTGTTTCCGTTGTTGGAAGACGAGGCTGCTTACCACACGACAAATGATACACTGTTTTTACCCCCAATAACGTCATAGATCCTCCTCCCCTGCGTTACAGGAATAAAGAATGTAGCAGAACTGCAAGGCCAAAAATTGATGCGTGGAAAATCTACTTCAGAACATAATTTTTCAGGGGTAGGTTGTAATTTCAGGGTTTTCCAGGGTATTTTTCCAAGGGAAAACAAAATCCAGGGTTTTTCAGGGTCTTCCAGGGTTTGTTGCCACCCTGTACTTACATACATGCTATTGTAGTGGGGCAAAGTGCTGCCAGATGCCAGCCAGTCGGAAAATACTCAGGGATTTAGTTGGCTAAATGTCAAATATTCAGCAAGTACTCAGCTTTTTATAAAATAGGCGGCAACTCGGCAATTTCAGCATCGGTGCCCACATGATTTGTCGTGAAAAACAACTGCTGTACGCACAAATGGGTGAGAGAATCCATAATTTTTGAAGTGAACCTTAGATGTGGCGAGAAATGGCAACGTAAAGTCTGAAATTCATCAACCCTAAATATTTGATATCATCGGTTGCTATTAATCTGCTTGTAAAATTTAAAGAAATTTAAACAGTATTCTACAATTGGTATGCCAAAACACAGTTGTATTGGAAAAAGTTACTATATGTACGTAAATGTGTATATGTACATACTAATTACGGGGTAAGTGCTACTTACTAATATAGCAATTTACAGTATCAATCTATGCATAAATATCCATGAAAAGATTCAAAGTTTAACTTTCCTCTCCAATCTAGGCACAGGAAAAGTTATTCTTCCTTGAAAAATATCCGATTGTCGCAAAGTATAACTATCAAACGAGGTTGGATTCACTATCAAAAGAGGCTGGATCAAAATGTCAACTGTGAACGGCTTCAGTTCCCCATATTACATTTCCATAATGATTCAACAACGCTTCCTTCAACTGCAAGCTATGTTCATAGTCCCGTACCTCCACAACACATTTGATCTGAGGACATAAATTTATTACGAATATAGCATATCAGCGAAAACAACAAGCATAATAATTAGAGTAATTATGATCATACTTACTCTTTGGAACAGAATAGAAGGGGCTGTAATTAGAAGGGGGTTAACATTGTTGCTAAAATGCATAAATTGGGGGCGTTAATAGATGGGGGTCAATGCTCCATAGACAGTAAGGGGACCGAAACATTTAAAAATTATTGCAATTAGTTGTTAACGTTCTATAAGGTATATAGTTCGTATTGATTTCTTTACTTGATAATACTGGTTTGCGTTCACAAAGCCAATGTATTGTCTTTAGGTTAGTAAATGAGGGGTTGGATTTTCTTGAAAATTCCTTTGTTGGGAGGGGGTGTTTAATAAATGGAAATGGGTGATGAAATTTTCAAAAATCTGCAAAAATCTGTAAGGGTGCCCCTTACTATTCGGTACCAAAGAGTAGCACAATTATGATAATTTATGCACAAGAAAAAGAATATTTTGCTGTGAATAACTTCTAAATCCATGGCACATATACCGAGGGGATGTGGGGATATAGCACTTCCTGATATCTTAGTAAATGCTCGGTAAATGGGAAATTGTTGATGAAATGTCAGTAAAATGATAACAGTCACAATAATTATTACTTTTGCACTTCTACACATCCCCTCTCACACAGAAAATGTCAAGGTACGCCTCTTTTTATGTGTACAAAGAGTCTCTCGATAAATCGATCCGTTCTCTCCAAGGTACGAGGCAAAAGACACCGAGTGGTACAGTCATCTGTATAAAACATGCTAAATTTGATACAAATCAATGTTAACTATCCAGCTAACTTCCTTTTTAATATACACGAATAACATGGATGGAAGCTCAGCGCTGAAAAACCCGTGGCTTACTATCCAAGAAGTAAGCCAGTACTTGCATCCACAAGTTTATTTTGACGTCCATAATTTGAGTACCCAAAAGCATCGAGGACCTACGTCAGTGGCATAGCTGCCACAAAGTCTTAGCTTACCGTAAATGCTCGAATTAGCCCCCTTGGGGGCTTACTTATTTTGTGGGTTTTTGCATGGGGGATTATTCGAAGAGGGAGGCTTATTCCAGGGGGGCCTAAACAATTTCCTTGGTAGTTGGTCAAATTCCAGTTGAGATTTTTCTACTAGTAAATTGTTTCGTCAATGCCACACATACAGGCAATAGGGTGTTTTTTAAAGGACAGGCAAATTTTCGATAATTGATGGCTGATTTTTCTCTCCTAGCTCTATAAAGCACTAACAGACTCTCAAATGGGTACAATCACATGCTTGGGTGGGGGATTACTCAAGGGGGGTTTACTAACAATTTGTACCTCTAGGGTGGGGGGCTTATTTGAAGGAGGGGGCTAATTCAAGGATTTACGGTATTCCATCATGTTGGTTCCAACGAGTGCCAACTGATTAACTTAATAACACCGTTGATACTATCTGGCTAATTAAACTCTGCATTATAGGGATAAATTCTCTAAGCGATAGGCAACGTGGAGGGATAAGCATACTTACGAGGACTGTAAACACGCTCGTATGAATCCATGCACGTTCGTGAAAAATGTCTTTAATACTAAAATGATAATATATATTTTTAAACTTCATATATATAATTCTTACACTAACATACAATATCAAACCTAACCATTAAAGGTAGTTTTAAAGGTAGTTTGAATTGGCTTTCACTTTACTTGAATTCATTTCTAATTCTTTAAACAAGGTAGTACCTCTGATACAAAGATTTGTTTTCCAGGGGACCATGTGCAAAACTAATACATAAAATTTATGATACATATTTAAATACTAAATAAAAATCTCTACAACTGAAATAGGAATAAAGCAAAAAAGAAAGAAAACAAACAATTGAACATTAAAATTTCTTACTGTTCAACAAGCATTGTTTTTAGTTTCATCTTAAATGATTGGAAACTATTAGCTTTTTTACAATCGTTAGGTAACGAATTCCAAACCATAGCCCCCCTGCATGAAAAACAGTTTTGCACAAATTTTGTTTCTAGTATTAGGAATGAATCTTTTTGTTACAGAGGATACTCTATTGAAGAAGGTAGTAAGAAAAATTGAAGCCTGATTATTCACAGCTTTATAGACCATGTTTGCAGATTCTTGATGGACCACTTCATTGACACTAGGCAATCCAAGACTTTTCAGAAGCAGCTCAGCTGGTGCGTCATACGGGTCGATTAGTTAGCCTAGTTACAAAATTAGTTAACCTAGTTACAAAGTTAGAAGAGCAACCACAACAAAACTAAACCAAAACTCAAGTAAATACAATTAAGCAAATTGAAATCAAATCGGGATTAGGCCAAGGTTTGTTTCTACGGCAGAAAATAAAATACGTTGATTGGATGATAATGGTGGGGGTCTTCTTAAGCCTGGTTTCCACATAATCGATAGGATCGCTTTGATCTCTGTCAAAGACTCTAGCGACTGGTGATGTCATGGCTGAAGCTATTGTTTCAACACAATCTCTCCTGGATCGCTGGAATAGAGTATGTTCCTATCCCAGCGATCATGGTTTTCGTGATCGCTGGGATCGTTTGTGCGTATTCCATTAAATTGCGGGGATCACTGAAATCGCTGAAGTCATCCACAGCAATCCAAAAGATAGTAGCGATTATATGAAAACCAAGCATTATTGATGAAGCGGAGGTGATTTTGGTCTAAATTTAAATCATAGCACATATCAATGAATGAACCAGCAGCGCGACCAGTGCAACGAAATAAAAATAATGATAAAATTGGGAAATATGAATTAATATAAATAGGGGAGAGAAAAAGATCTGAGCATGGCAACGTTGTACTTGAAATCAAGACTGAAAAATCATTTGCCAGATGCAACACAATAAGTATGACTTGGACTACAAAAACCATTTTTGTAATTATCAAAGATTAATCATGCGCAAAAACCTAATAGGGTGCAAGAGTTCACAGAGATCGAAGTGTCAATTTCAATGTTTGAAAGTACGTGGATTGAAATACTCGCTTGAAAAAATAGTGGAAAATGGCATTGAATGTTAGGTTGTGTTCACACTTGCACAAGATCACTGACCACATAAAATATATTAATTGAGTTTAAGTACAAATAAAAGCAAAATCACATACCTGACTCCCAAAGACCCCAACAATCGAGACAGCTCGGCGATTCCTCCAGGTCTATCCATGACAGTGACCTTGAATCTGATAAGACGGCCATCAGCGGCCAACCCTCTCTCTATCACGCGGCCAAGAACCGTCGAATCAATATTTCCTCCACAAAGAGGAAACACCACCCTTCAAAAAATTTTTCCTGCATATTAATGGAAAAATTTAGAAATACACAACACATTTGTATGCAGTCCTCTGTCATTGTGACAAAACGTGGCTTACTGGAAGTAGAGCCTTTACATAGTGGACCATTGTGATCATAATGTTTGGGCTGTTCACGAATTATCTCTAATGTCAGTAACAAGATAGTAATCAACCAAACACAAGATTCAAAAGTCCATACAAGAATGAAAGCTACTAAAGATTAAATAATTAAGTAGCAAGATGCTCTGAAAATGAAAGATAATAACAACCAAAACAAGTAAAAACAATTCAAAAGATGCTGTTCTGACAGGTTTAACTAAAATTGTACTGTCTTTGTTGGCTATTATCGGAAAATTGGCAAAATCATCAATATGAAAGATAAGGTAGTAACGGTATTTCAAAATAAAAGAGGCGGTAAGGGTTTAAAAAACCGCAGTCATTCAACGACCAGTTTCCATGATGAAAAGAAATGAAATCTATAATAATTTAAACTTACCATCAGTGGCAAATATTTTGAAACTTATTTATTTTTTGATTAATATAAAAGCAGTTAAAAATTTACAAAACACTACGAATGCCAAAACTTTACAAGACGATAATGTAGGGAGCATGGAAATGCATTGCAACCCTGCAAATATTATATATGAAAATACTGACACACAAACACACACACAGTGTGGGCTGGGGTAAAAACCTTTTGAGAGTTGCCAATTATTACTACCTATGAACCATTATTTATGGGAGGGGGTAAACGCCCCCTTTTCGCTCCCGAATTATCTCCTACTGCTTAGAGGCCATTCACAAACTACGTCACACTAATATTGACATTTTTGGACACCCACCCCCACTCCCTGTCACCTTTTGTCACAAATTCAAAACTACCCACACACCCCCATTGTGTGACGTCATATTATGAATTTCAATAGGAGATTCTTCTGCTTTCGTAATAATGTGTTCATTATGTCTTTTTTGGCATCAACATGGCACCAAAATAAGATTGCCAGATTGTCTTTCGACGTGAAGCCAAAGTTCTATTAAAAAAGAGCCAACCTTACTATTATGAAGCAAAGTGTGCTAAATATCGAGTTGTTTAAAAAATGTGAAATCACAATGCAAAAACAACCCACGCACCCCTTGTCACAAAAATCAAAAGACCCTCCCACACCCTTTGCGTGACGTAATATTTGAATGGCCTCTTACTATGGATCAAGTGCTCATCACATAACAAAATGTAATTATAGATAATGCATTATATGATGCAAACCTTTTCCCTTTTAGCTCTGGTAATAATCCTGCCAACGCAGCGGCAATTCCAGTGGCTCCCGCTCCTTCGACAACACATTTCTCTTCCTCTACCAATCTCAGCACAGCTATGGCGATATAGTTTTCACTAAAGAACGGAAAAGGCTGACGTTTACCAATGATGATAAAACGAATAACAATGGTATTCAAATAAAAGTATTCCTCAGCAAAGAGGCAAGCCATTATCCCTGTGAGGATTAATTCAAAAAAATGTGCCGGCATAAGAACATAGCTGAGTGGTAAATTGTAAGTATCACAGATTCTGCATGATCCTATTGCATTGCGGTAAGATTTACGCTTACAAAAACCGCGAAGCCTACCGGTCTTTTGCCAATTCATCCATCTGAATTGCAAAATGTAATGGCAAGGACACATCATTTAATGTTTTCTTCCACTACGCCTATGAGAAGTAACATTCTCAACAAGAGGTCAAGATATCAGGATGAGATTCATTGATATGAGCCTAAATACACGTTTTTCTTTTTATAAGAAAATCATTATTTTGAATGAGCCTCAATTTTCTTAACTTTTCCCGACTGAGATTTTCTTATATTTTTCCTAACTTTTATTGAAATGAACTGGCTAGAGTGGTTTACACTCTCGTTAATAATATTGTATACTTGAATTTGAATTCCAACTTTACCATTTTGAATGCAATAATGATGAACTACCGATTTTTGGCCTATAAAAACACTTAATGTTGGAAAATGAGCCTCGTGACTTTCTTCGATTTTCGTAAGAAAAAAAGAAAACGTGTATTCCACGAACCTCACTGTAACGACTTTATCGACAAGATCGCTTGCCGTTGCGAAGGCGTTTTGCCCAACTTTTGCAACGCAGAGACCTACAAAACAATAAAACAAGGTAGTCAAAGTGAAAGGACTGGAGAAGACTGGAACTACCTTCAGTTATCAAAAGACATAACAATCAACGAACGAAGGACCTCTAGAATATAGTCTCCAGAAAGTCTCCAGAAAAATTGTAACTTTGCTTTCGTCTTCATAAATATAAAATAAAAATGAATTTTGATGAAGAAGAAATCTATAACGTGTGAACAACCATGAATGTGCACACATACATACGCAAATTATAGGCCTACTCATTTTATAATCATTTATGGATATAGGAAAGTACATTACCATCTGCCAAGGTCAATGATTGGTTAGCTTCTATTCTCACAGGATGACCAACATCCATTGCGGCCTTGAAACTTGCGCATTCCTCACTTTCAGCTGCCTGAAATCCATGAAGGAAACTGAGGTAATGACATGAGCAAAGCCATGGGCGTTAGAGGACGTCTAATTTAGGGGGGGGGCTGTAAATTTTCTGCCCGAAATATCAAATAGAGCTGGAGAGCAGGCAGAAAAGTTGACCGAATTTCGTATTGTTCTTTCAGAAAATCTGTCCGAGTGAAACGAATTTCTGTCCAATTTGGGGGGCTGCAGCCCCCTGCCCCCGCCCCCCGCCTCATACGCTTATGAGTAAAGCAAAGAAATAAAGGACAATACATTAAATAAAAATGAGCGACTTACGATGATCATGATATTTGGGCAAAGGTTCTTCAGCGCAACCGCACAACCAGCTAAAAGTCCACCACCACCTACAGGTATAACGATAGCGTCGATGTTGTCAACCTGTTCGGCAATTTCAAGCCCTGCAGTACCTTGGCCAGCCAAGATGTGAGGATGGTCGTATCTATATGATCAAAATATGCCGATAATTAATAAAACATAGACGTTATTTTAGATAAATTGCAAGGTGGCTATATATATGAGCAGGTAAATCCTTAAATAGGCAGAACCAGGGACGTGGGGGTAACTATGTAAGTGAAAAGGGGATTGATGAAAAGTTGGGGGGCACATGCAGCTTGGCCCTCCCAGGTTCCTATATCCATGGGCAAAACTTAGCCAGCGAAAGGAAGCACAAACGTCTGATTTTTAAAAAGAGCTAGCATCATTAGATGCCTATGACTGAAGAACTTCATATTTAACTGCAGTAAATGATGGTAAAGAAAGTTCTTTACTATGGCCTAGATAGATTGCAAAGAAATTATCACAACAAGAGGTGTAAATAATCAGATCAAAACGCAACAGAGGCTAAAATAAATTAAGGTAAATTACCATGAATTATAATAACTTATAATAAATTACAAACCCATTGATGTAAGCTAATCTGTTGGCTTTTGCCATTTTCATTGCAACATCTTTTGCCTGGTAAAAGCGCAGAGCATTCATGTTAAGCGTAAGACGAGTAGAGCCAAAAAGTATGGCAGAAAAGGAAAGGAGTGTTTGCCTTGAGGATAAAAGTACAATACATGGCATTGTACATTTAATTTCATGCATATTATCAGCAATTTACGATCTAGGAGAAAAGATGCAGCAAAATAAAAACAGCTAAGAGGACGAATAAAAACTATTTTCAAGCAATGCACCCAAAAGTTCAACTACCTTTCAAACAATTTTATCCTACATGCCAATAGATAAATACACGTATATAATTAAAAACAAAAATATGAAGAGTTTTATGTTGACAAATGGAGGATGTAAGAAAGCAAAAATTCATAGGCAACAATCTGTCCTATATTTCGTTGATCCCCGAGTGATCTAGGTGCAGTGGGGGGGCAATCCTTGAGGGGGGCGAAAGGCCAAAATTCTCCAAAAATTCTCCTTCACTATAGCCTCTCAAAAATTGCTGCTTTTGCTGTCTATTCCCTGCTGTAAAATCTCGACAAAGTGGCAAAGTCTCGAGCTTCAAAATGATATCATGCTAGAGTGGACTGTAGTATTCTAGTGAGGGTGCCCCTGAACAATGCAACAATGCATTCAGGGCGACCCTTGCTCTCAAGCTACTGGGGCTAGCACAAAACATGTGCTTTTATCAAAAGCTTTATGCTGAGACATAGCCGTTGAGAGGAACTAGATACGACTAAAAAGCGAGCGTTCATAAGCCGGCAGTTCCTCTGAGACGCAACTAGCAACGATAGAGCGTTCTGTAGAAGGCGGCTACCACTGATTTACGTCTGACTCACAACCGGTAGGTCGTGGGTTCGAGCCCCGGCCGAATCATACCAAAGACTTTAAAAATGGTACTCACTGCCTTCTCGTCTGGAGCTCGACATATGAGAATGGAGTGGGAAAGTTAAACTCACGGAGCTAACAGTGGACCAGCCCCCCGCTGTAGCTTTCACTGCATTCGCAGACGCGTGGCCTAGGGCTATAGAAGCGGAGATAGGCGCCGCTCTATGCACCACCGGGCGCGGAAAAGGACTTTGACTTTCTTTTTTTACCACTGATTTATCGCCAGCAACTTGTGCCTAAGCTGCCATCTACTTTGACTTAAAATGACGCAAGAAGGTACAAATGACACTTGCAGCCCTCCATGGATCAGCCGCTTACTCTAAAGTATTATTGAAAGCTCTGCACGATATCTTAGTGCCTAGTTATACGGAAGCGGGCTGGTCCGGTTCGCGGGCTGGCTCATTTGCTGAGATAGGAATTAGGTTGGTGTTATATGCAAAGAACTGTCTCAGCAAACGAGCCTAGAAAGCTGAGTTGTAAATGAGAAAACAAAGTATAATTTACCTCAATTATATCAGAACCAACAACATGAACAGTTGCGCCGTATTTTCTGCATGCGTTTATCTTCATAATAGGCGCATTCAACGGCATCACAACGGTGACAGGTATGTGTAATTCTCTTCCATGGTAGGCTAATGCCAAGGCATGGTTACCTGCTGATGCAGCAATGACTCCGCGGGATTTCTGTTTCTAAAATATGATTGTGTATCCGTTATGGTCAATGGAATCATTTTATCACAAATCATTTAATCAATAATCACAAAAGCAACAGATGATAGAATGTAATGATTGGTCATCAAATAACTGGAATTGCCAAATATCTATTGGAATTGTTTAATCAATAATAGTATTGTCAAAAAAGTTCGGAATTATGGAATTTTTGTCGCAATTCTCGTCCTATATTTTGCCACCAAATTTCGCTTCCCACAAAATGAGTCAATCAAGAATCAGCGGAAAGATATTTGGTCAGATAAGGGTTTGGCACAGGTGAGGAATAGATGCACAGGGGCATCACAACAGGGGAAGTGTGGGGTTGCAACACCTCCAAATAGCAACTTAACAACGAATTCAAGGGCCTATAGGGAAATTCAAGAGTTTAGTGGGCAACTGTGAAAATATTTGTATGCTTGTAATTCTTTGTAGCAATTCAATGAATCAAACAATCAAACACAAACATATTGATGCTGACTGGCCAACAGCCATTGAATCAATCAGTGAATCACTCAATCAATCAATGACTCAATCAATCAACCAATCACTCAATCAATCAACCAATCACTCAAAAATAGCTATAGGTCAGTGGATTTTAACCTTGTGGAGGTACCGAACCCTACAAGTTCCATACATGCATTCATGAATCCCCTTGTAGTTGGAAAAATGGAATGTGCTTTTTTCTTCAAATTCAAAGCATATATTTTATCATGCATCATTTGCACACAAAATTACTGTGCCCAAAGATAAAAACCAATAAAAAAATGAATTTTACACAAATACAACATACAAATCATACAAGTGGGGTGAACTAAACTGCCAAACCCTCTGGGGGTTGATCAAACCCCGGTAAAGAACCAAAGCCATAGGCACAATTAAGTACAAATTACCTTAGACAGCATAATCATGGTATTCCTGGCTCCACGTTCTTTGAAGCTGAAATTATTGAAACACTAGCAATGCATTTTGCTGGATATTTCTTTGATTAAAACACAAAACCTTATGCAAAAGCCTAAAACATGTAACCTATGGCACCAACAAAAACAATATCAATAATCTAAAACATTTGAAGATGCCCAGAGCAACTCTCTATGCATAATTTAGCTACATAGCTCTTATTTGCTTTATGATTTCCCTTCAAAAATGTTCCTATTGAATTAAATATTAAAAGATGTCAAATTCTGTACTACAGGGAGCTTAATGTGCATAATTGAAAATTATATTTAGCAATACAAAACTTACATAGGTTTAAAGCAATTTTGAAACTAAGAAAAGAGAAATTACAATGAATTGCAACAACCTATGATACATCAAAGTTGTCATCAAATTGCAAAACAAAATATGTACCTTCCAGTTACTTGCATATAATCTTTCTTCAGAAAGACATCCATGTCAAGGACATCTGACAACCGAACAGATCTCTAAAATATTGTTAATATGATATGCATGGTAAAGTTGTAAAGCATGCAAAGGAAAGATGGGTTGCTCTAACATACGGCCTATAACAAAGCCCCAACAAAGGAAAAACTGAGAAAATGAGGGGAAGTTTAAGTAGAAAGGGAGACAAGATCAAGTTTATTGAGGTTAGATTTAAAAGATGACAAATTGTAGAATTCAGGGAAAGTAGTGGGTGGCAATGAGTTCCACAGTTGAGTTGATGATTTGTGAGATAGAGCTCGTGGATTAGGTAGTGTAACTTGGAAAAGGGTGTGAATAGGTAGAGCTTCTGGTGGTTCAAACATGCCTCACTGGATCAGGAATAATATTCTTGATTTCCTGAGAGCAATGTCCGTGAAAATAGCAGTAGAAAATGGAAAGATCTGCAACAAGACAACGATGGGAGAGAGACTGTAGAGAATATTCCTGAAAACAAGAAATATAATGGATGTACGTCAACAATCAAACAGCACAAAATGGTAACCCAAACTACTGCAGCACGAGCCTCTTACTTAATGAATCATACAGTCAGTGAACTTCACAATTAATAATGAACTGCAAGGGAATATGACCATACCTCACATGGAGTTTTCCTAATCCCATTCTTGATGCGATATGCTGCAGCACTTATGTCTTCAAAAGTAACTTTAATTGGATCAAGGCATTCTCCAGTTAGACTAAGTTGCCGTATCAATGGGTTTGTGCTGTTTTCAAATGGTCTGATTTCCTCATCAACTGAATCTGCTTTCTCTGTAGAGCTTGACACAGCTTGCATGACTGTAATGTTGCTGTTCTCATCCTGTGCAAAAAACTTTGACTTTACTTCAATCTCACAACAGGGTAACATATTGATGGTAATTTGGGGGATAGAAATCAGGGAAACATTTGATTAACAAAAATTTTAAGCAGGATTGAAGAACCTTCCATTAAATAGCCAAGAACTACCCAAGTAAGGTTCTTTCTAAGGCCATGTACACACTAGTACTGATCACTTAATAGCAGTAACATTAATCATAAAGCTTTCATCAATATCAGATCTCCTATATTGACTGAAAGGAAAAGTGTCAGTATTAGTAGAAAATTGCTTTTCATAAGATCAAGTAAATTGCTTCATATAGCCAGCCATTTGTGATATTGCTACACATTCATGACTCATGATGGTAATGAGTTAAAAAAGAATAGGCTCTGCACACTATTATACTTTAATTTCTTGATGTAAGAGCTTCCAAGAAAATTCCAGATTCATCTATTTTCAAAACAGAATGAAGCTACATGGATATATCAATGAAACTGATAATTCCTGATTATTGGCAATGACGAAAAGGTGAATTCTCTATGTACCTGCTAATTATCACTAGGATTTGGAAGGGAAAATAAGGGATAGATTAAGATTAAGAGTACTCCATATAGTTTCTTTCAAATAAATCTGATGGCTTAATCATGCCATGAGTATGGCACAAACCCAGTATGATATAGGAAGGCCAAGCAAGAAAAGGCAGCAAGCTCTTCAACAAAATACTAGATGAGCTGCCAAAGATGTAAACAATGCCCAAGACAATAAGAATAGAGAAAGGCTAACAAGAAAATTCATTCAGCCCACACATGATCACAATCACAATGATGTGCTCTTTTGTAAGATACAAATATACTTAATTTACTTTACCTTACTGGCATTTTTCAGTGCAGATTTGTCCTCATTATTTGTGATTTCGTCTGCTGTAGCCACCATATTATGCAGTATAAATATCCCTAGCTTCAACACACCTATCCTTGAAATGCAGCTACATGTAATAAACTGGTACCAGTTTTATTGCAGATATATGGATTTTCAGAATGTCAATGGAAGCAGTAAACTTGTCACAAGGACAATTGCTGCAAGCGATTTGATGGTGGGAGTGTAGCATCCATTGAGAAAATAATACTTTTGCAGGTAAAGTGGACATTAATGGCCTTCTCAAAAGTGCAGGGTTGATGCCAGGGGGCTATAGTTCCCCGTCTGAAGGTGAAAAACGATATTTTCGGATATTTATAGTACCCTAGAACTGTATTTTGACCCCCTTATCGGAAGAGTCAGCCCTCATCGGAAAATTCCTGGCGTCTCCCCTGTAAAAGAGCATACCACTACCTGTTCAAAATCGGGTAATGTTAGGTAAAATAGATGCTTCAAACATGGATCGAAACTTGAATACTCAATAGAACTACAGCTATGAGCAAGAGTTTGATTCATCGTTTGATCATAGACTTGGATATTGGCGTATGCATTTTCGCACCTGATTTGTACTGCTCCGTAGACCGATAAAAGGTAGACGCAAAAATAAGTCGACAAGTGCAGTGCGATCGTGCAAGAATTGGAATATTTCCTTCAAAATGCGATCAAACAAAAAATTTCGTTTTTAGTCTGTTGCAAACTTGATCATTGCGATCCTAACATATATTGCTTCCACATCCTAGCAGTACGTAAGATGGCTGCTCACTTGTCGCAATTAACCACCCAAAACAGAACAGAACAGAGCAGATCTTCCAATGATCACACACACGACCACATGTTTTTATTTACGAAGTCTAGCAGCCCTTTTAGAAGACTTGTTTTCTACGACAGACCAAGTACAACAGTCACATGGTCAGCCTAGACCTGGTCCAAAACATCCAGCTAGGTAGGCCCGGAAAGCGTGTAACGAAGTTGACAATCAGCAAGTGGAATAAAACCAAATAAATTGCAACTCCTCAAAAGTGAAAGATAACGATAGCTACTCACCAAAATCACCCTTGCAATGGCAGTTGGCACTGAAAGGGACTTGTTGGTTTCGAGGTGCAAATGTTCCTCCTCTCCTGCACAGCTACTCCAAATCTTCCAAGACGTGTAGTTTGCGTCATTAAGGTGGCATGGGTGTTACTAACATATCTTACGTTAAAACTAGGTACTGCCTGTGAGTGCGTACTTCAGATTTGCCTAAAAAACCATCTCCTTTTGTAACTGCTCTATTAAGAAGAGTCTTATTATGCATGTTGCTGTTAGCTATATGATTTGTCTGCAGGGCTAACGAGAGAATTCAGAGGCCTCGGGGGGAAAAGGGGAAAGACGAGGCTCTCTGTGAGCTAAGCGAGCCTATAATTTTCGGGGTCTAGGTATTAACTATGCAAATTTACTGCTGGTTTACTTTATGAGGCTCCCCAGACCTTGAAGCGTTGGGTGTTATGAGGCCCCCTGCCCCCTGTATGTCTGACGAAAATAAACTTGGGTAGAAGGATTTTTCAGGGACTTAAATGCTAGGAATGCGGGTAAGAAAGATAACAGCCACGGTTTGGGTTGTACCCAAAAAATAAACAGCTTCTGGGTCAGGAGCTTGTCCAGAGCTGGACTTTGGGGGGCCATCGGATTCCTTGTATTATCTTTTTCCAAAAAGTTTCATAACACAATTGGAAATGTTACCGTTTGAGGGGCATGACCCCCGGGTTACCCAATAGATCCACCCGTTTTGGGCTGCCTGTGATTAGGTTGAACTGGTTTTCACAACAGGGGTTAAAGCTAAGTGAAGGATTTCCGAATTGGAGTTGAACTGGGACTATATAAGCCCCAGTTACCTACACGTTTTTTCGTATAAAAAAACCATCATTTTGCCTGAGCCTCAGTTTTCTCAACTTTTCCCGAAATTGAGCCTGAAATTTTCTTAAATTTTTCTTAACTTTTACTGAAATAAACTGGCTGTAATGGTTTACACTTTCGTTATTGACATTGTATACTTGAATTTGAATTCCATCTTCAACATTTTGAATGCAATAACGACGAAATACCGATTTTTGACCTATAAAAACACTAAATTTTGGAAAATGAGCCTCGTGATTTTCTTACGATTTTCTTAAGATTTTGACGATTTGAGCCTCATTTTCTTATAAACTTTTTTCTTATAAAAAAAACGTGTATGATAATTTAGCTGATGATGAGACATGTCTCAAAACGTACTCACGTTTATATCTAAAATGGAAATGTCGAATTAAAACGGTAGTATGGATATGTTTTCATTTCTGGTATGTCAAATTAAAGATCAGAAAAATATATGTAATGTTTTTCGTCGTGGCCATTCTTCTAAGGTTCATAATACAACTGCGGTTCCCAAAAAATGGAGTTGACTGATTGACAAAACAATATACATTTGTGACTGATGAGGGAAAAGTGTTATGAGGACTTTCATGATCTTGATTATGAATCATTGGAAATGAATAGTAAATTCAAACAAACGTATGTTGTAGTCGGAGAAAAACAATGTCAGAAAATCAAAGAGTTTAATGAATAATGATTTACGTATATAAAATTAATAAAATTGACGCTCTGATGGTAAATTGCCGCCAATGCGCTAAAGATTCTAGCTGCCACCGAATGGCCACTTTTCAAAAGTTTTTTCATAAACTCCATCAGTAATGAATTTAATTGTTTTTTACGTGAGTAGATCAGTTGAAGTCATCCTAAAATCAAATGTACTTTGTGGCACACGAGAAGTCTACAAGGAACTGTTTGCAGAAAACTTCGCCAAAATGGCATATTTTCAATATTCATTTTCTTCTCCAAAAAACCAGAGGTAACCTCAGAGTACATGGTTAATTTAATTAAAAAAACAAACATGTTATAATACATTACAGATGTAAAGTTTAATGTAATTGATGCAATTCGTGTTTGAAGGGCAAAATACCAGCTCATGTTTTCCATTCAGTCCACCCATGGAAGCATCTCGTAAACAGATGAGGTTCTCTAAATTTTCCAGTTAAATGAAGCTTTCGTGGCTCACCGAGCTTTTGCTCTTTGATATGTTGGATATAGACCTAAAAATATTCACAAAATAATGAGCTTCTGCGTTCTGAAATGTTCGATTCATGTCTATAATGAAAAACGTGGCAAAATAATAAAGTTCTGCTTCCTGACACCCACTGTGAGCTGCAACAATAAATAACTAATAGGGGGAAGTAAACTTTAATGTACTAAAGATTTAATCGACCAAATTATCAGGATATCTCTCTTTAGCTATGAAGATGATGCAACAATAAAAAGTTCAAAAAAACTCCCAGGAGTGGTAATAAGCTGGCATCCTGTTGCCAAGGAGTGGTATTTGGCACACCATGCCAACCCATGGCTACGGGGCTGTTTCATCCGTATGGCTTGTTGTTGTATGCCATAAAAAGCATCCGCTTCACAGAGCAATGACTTCATATACAAGAAATTACATATGACACAAGACATCATATCGAAAAATAATAAAGGCGGTGAAAGCGATGCTCTTTTGGTTAGAGATTTGGCACTTGGCACAGTCAGTACATTGAGAATGGCACATTAAAAGATACATACACCGCCAAACACAAGATGGATCTCTCTAGTTATGCATTTCATTATTTCATTCTATCATGCCTAGCGTGCTCAGTAACGCTTTAATTTCTAATAAAAATTCAAATTTATAATTCTCTGCTTCAGATCTGATATGATGCTTACATAGATTCCACCATGGGTTACATTGGTGTTATTTAAAAGAAATTTTAAGGGGCATCTGCTGTGAGGAGTCGGTAAACGTGTGTCTCCTCTCGCTGCAGTTGCCACAATGAAATTTTACTATAGCTTCGTAGTTCTTTTGCTATTTTTTCAGTAGTAAAAATGAAACAAGGTAGTAAGTAAAGCTTGAATTAGAAGAGGACATAGGCATTTCTTGAATGAAATTTGGAAACAACTGACCTGGGCACTCTTGAGAGCCAACTTCTTTTCGATGTCGCTCGCGTTTGGGCCCATCCAGATGAATAACTTAAAGGGAGAAGAATGAATAGAAGATAAAAGTTAACAATTTGAGAAAAAAGCTGTTTGATTGATACTTATATTTATATTTACAATACTTCCTACAGGCAGGTTGATCATAAACAAGTTTTCAGCCGACAGCAAGGAAATGAATTCTTAAGAGGGGATATGTTTGGATGAATACTGGTAAAGTGATGAAAAAGGTGATGACGAATCGAATAAAGTTTAAAAAATTAATAACTGAATTATTTATTGCTAGAGATAAAAAGAAACAACAAAGCAATAATTGAAAACTTAGACGACAACAGAGAAGCTGGGAATAGATTTTGAGATTAAAAGTAAAGAAAATCCTTTATAACTGATACTGGGGGCTTTTGGCAGAAAAACGAAGTACTTCATCTGTGCTTTAGATGCCGAAAGAATATTTCCGATCATAAAAAGTTATTACAGAAGGCAAGTTATAATTGTTGCGAGATAGTAAAGCTTAAACGATGAGAATTCAGATTGCTGAAAAAGAAAGCATACCGCAAGATAATTGCCAGCGTATCAGAAGAGGTAAGAAAAGACTAGAATATCTCGTAAGTGAAATCCTTCTCACTTTGTAAAATTGTTAAATTAAATTGATGCGCAAGTGGAGGTACCTTAACAATTGGTTATCTTTATTTTATATAGTTAAACAAATATCTTTGCAGGTTCTTCTTTACAATGACAGCAAAATGGATATCATATGCTAGCAGCAATGGAGCCTCAAGGCCTCACTTTAAAACTAACCTCGTGTCCAGAGTCAAGCATCATCACGTCATCATCAGCTAAATCATCCTATAAACGAAAAGAAAGTTAGACTCATTGGAAAATGTACAGAGCTTTTGGCTGCTATGCATGAAGGCTCCAGCACCCAGTTTATCTATTGCGAGGCAGAAAAAGCACACACCCAGACATGTGTGTATACACGATTCTCTTTTATAAGAAAACCATAATTTTGCTTGAGCCTCAATTTTCTTCACTTTCCCCGAAATTGAGCCTCATATCTTCCTAAAAATTATGTTTACTTCTACTAACATAAATTAGCTAGCATGGGTTTTCCTTTCTGTGACAATCTTTATACTCGAATTTGATTACCATCTTTACCATGATTGTCTTGAGTGGACAAGCGGCCCAGCCAGTTCCATTAGCTTAACTGAAGTTAAGCATGGCTGTGTGCGGTCAGACACTGGATGGGCGACCTCCAGATGAACGACCAGAACAGCTCACTCCGCCGTCTTTCGGAAGGGAAGTTAAACAAGGGGTCCCATGCCTGAATGCGGCATGCATAGTAGGCCTAAATTAGCTGAATAAGCTAGGTATAACAGCCTACTCAAAATAAAGTAAACAAAAACAACAACAACAACCATTGTGAATGTAACAATGGCGTAATACGGATTTTGGCCAACAAAAACCCTTTAATTTTGGAAAATGAGCCTTGTGATTTTCTCAAGAGCTTCTTAAGACCTTCGCCATTTGAGCCTCATTTTCCTATAACCTTTTCTCTTATAAAGTAAACGTGTAGTTCCATTTATTTTGGTCAAAAAAAGACTTCATAGAGGTAAATGTACATACCTGGCAAAAATCTGAACATTTCTCTGATACTGTGAAAAATCCTTTTTCGTTGGAACATCTGAAAAGGCGAGCTAGACGCGAGAAATCTGCAGTCTGAAAAAAATACGAAAATGATATGAGAAAGGTACAAGACATGACTCACTTGACCATGAAACAGGGAAAAATGTAATTTTTACGTAGCCGACAAACCATAAATAGTAGTCCTCCACAGTTTCTTGCACTTGTCTGTCAAAAATTTTAAGGCTAATTTCTAACAATGAATATATGTCATTAGAGCAATTAGGTAAAAGGTAGTCACGTATACGTGAAAATGGAGATTGGCGGGAAAATGAAGATCTGGGCATTACAGTAGTGTCCCTTATATAAAGTAAAGTAAAGGTAGTCCCGTACACTTTCGTACGTAGGGGAGTGCTTGGTTAGAGAGGACACTTATCCTGAGCCATCGGCATGTGAGGTAGGGTAGCCAGTTCCTTTCCTCGCCGCCTTTATCTCCCCAGTGTTCCCACTGGGTACCCATTTGCTGCTGGGTGAACAGTGAGCGAGCGCTCAGTCAGGGCATCGAGTCGGGCTCGAACCGTAGACCTTCCGCATGGGAGGCATGCGCTCTAACCACTATGCTACCTCGCTCATGAGCAATTAGGTACAAATATAATTATACGACGAACCGTTTCGTAGTCCTTTCTGCCACCGATTCCATGCCAAAAGAAGTTCTCTGGTTCTTCTCCTTCTTGAACGAGCTGGACCGAATACCCTTCCTATCACGAAAAATATCAAAACTAATTTAATAATCTAACTTTGCAATATTGAATTTTAAAATGCATAGATATATCACAAAAAATATTGACTATAATTTGTAGGATTTCTGTGCTTATCAATTTTCATAATTTATGCAGAAAGAATATTTCTATGCTCTTCAATTCTCATCATTTATGCAAAAAGAATATTTCTGTACTCTTCAATTCTCATCATTTATGCAGAAAGAGTTACACTCTGTGCATACTTGATGAAAACCTGCATATGGAAATGAGAAGTCGAGCTTAATGGAATGTCAAGTCAGCAACATACCTGCCAAAATTCTTGTCCGAGTTCATCAGCATGTTCAAGGTCTTCTTTTTCAGTTTTCCTACAGGCCAACAAGAAATCCTCCGACAATGCAAAATAGGGCAACAATGATGAAATGAGTAAGATAATGAATTAAGTAAGTAAATATAGAAAGGGAATTAATTCTATAAACTCACTTTCCAATCCACGTGTATATAATCCCACTGTCTTCATTATCAAAAGGCACCCGCAAGATGTAACTAATAGAGAAGTTTAATAAACTGAATATTGTACAAACCCAAGTGTAATAATAAAATCATTCTAAGATATTGAAGGCAAAATTCGTGCAAAAAGGTAGAATAAGCGGCTCTAGGAAAGATCCTAACTTATACTCCATAAAATCTTGCACAATTAGCAATGTTGTAAATGACACAAAAAGCTATTAGTAGAGTGTCTGCATACTCGACTAAGCCTGAGCTTAACTAATCTAGCGTCTCTAATAGAAGGGGGAGGCAGTAGAAAGGGTTGTTCATATCGGCCAATTTTTAATATAATGGGTGCGAAGAGAAGGGGGTGTTAATGTCGGCTATTTTTTCTATAAAAATAGGGTGCTAATAGAAGGGGGTATGCATGTCGGCAGCTTTTCAATAGAAAGGGAGTGCTAAGAGAACGTGGTTCATGCTGGTAAATTGTTCTATTAAAAGGTGATTTAATTTTCTGCGTGCTCTGATCATGATCGATTTGTAAAATTTAATAGAAGGGTGTATTGATAAGTTATGGGGGAAAGGAAAATTCCCCTGATAATAATAGACGGGGGGGCCCGTATATTAGAGACACTAGAGTACCATTACAAGCAGTCCATGCCCTGAGACACGTGCAATCGCACGTGCGCGTGTCCACACCCGTGCAAAATCCCCAGCTCGAGCGAAAAATCGCCCGTGCCAACTTCACTATCAACCGTGTAATCGCACATGAGAAATAAGAACTTAGTTGTTGCAACTGCAACACTAGTAACAGTCAACTTTTGTTTTCATAACTCTACTTTATCCCGTTTTATTCTAAATGAGACATCTGACATGCTTCAGTAACTAGAAACTCTGTATCTCGGATACACAAATTTTCGATCGCACGTGCCATTCCAAACAATTAAGAGTAATCGCTCGTGCAAACAAGGACACACGTGCGAATTGACGCTCTTGTACCAATTTCTTCCGGGCATGGACTGAACAAGCTTCAAATTAAAGAATGCTCTAATCCGTAAAGCAACCTAACTTTAATCAAGCTACAACTACGATGCACTGATCTACATGTTTGATAAATTGATACATTTACAGCCATGTATTTGCGATTGCAACATAATTTGATTGCTTTAATGCATCATCTAAGTGATGAAATGTGGTAAACAATGAGACGAAAATTTGAGATATAGGTACCAGAATTCCGAATTAAGATGTAGCGCATCGCATTCAATCTACGAGAAAAAATGGGGAAAAGGAATAAATAAAAGAAAAACATACATAACTAAAGGAAAAACTACAGCAGATAGGCATCGGCTTAAATTGGTATGCATTTTAAAACGTGCACTGCAACTGCAAGAAAGCTCTTGTCAAAACATACTACAGAAGAGTGCTATTAGGAAACTACAGCTGAAATAGCCGTAAACTTCCGATACTATGCAAACAGATAGGCCTTATTCGACCAAGCCAAGTTTAAATACTTGCCTGCACACAACGTCTGGTCAGTTTCCCCATAGTTGCTCTGATTTGAAACAATTCAGCCCCAGCTGTCTCGTGCTTTCTTTTCCCCTGAAAATCGTGAGAAGAGGCAATCAGATACAATTTTGAAGGTGGCAAAGCCTTCGTAAAGCCAGTTAGACAAAAATGCACAGAAAGGTCCAAGTAGCATTGAAATAAGCCAACTGCATCATCATTGCATGTTAGGTTTAACAGATACAAACTGTACACCGAACTTCAATCTCTAGACACAAAATAAAGAGCGAAGGTTTTCGAGCAAACAAACAAAATACATTATCTATTTACCTTATGTATAATATACTTCCCCTTGAAATGTGACAAAAACTTCAATGCTTCTTGTTGCTGGAAAACAAAAGCCGATAACTGCTTTAAAGAAACAGCTACATCAAGCCACTTCTAAACAATTAGCCCTATAATAATTGAAATACTTTTTAGAGAATAAACTAGAATAAAAGGTAAAGGTAGTCCCGTATACTTTCGTACGTAGGGGAGTGCTTGTTAGAGAGGACACTTATCCTGAGCCATCGGCATGTGAGGTAGGGTGGCAAGTTCCTTTCCTCGCCGCCTTTAGCTCCCCTGTGATCCCACTGGGTACCCATTTGCTGCTGGGTGAACAGTGAGCGAGCGTTCAGTCAAGGCATCGAGTCGGGCTCGAACCGTAGACCTTCCGCATGGGAGGCATGCGCTCTTACCACTATGCTACCTCGCTCGTTATAAACAAGACTACCTGTATGTAAATAAGTATAAACAAAAATACAAAATACAAAAATACCTGCTTTGTTCGCACAACTTCGAGTTTATCCCCAAATAAAGCTTCAAACTTCTTCTGCAAGCTAAGGAATAAAATACTTAAATCTATGCATGAGTTCTTTCATACAATATTTCAACAAGAACTATTTCCAAGAGCATTCTAATCCTCCAATACAATTCGAAGATAGATTTAAAATCTTACAAATTTTGTCTAGGAAGATTTTTTGAGTCTTCTATGGACACAAAAAAGGTATATTCAGATGTGTGTAAAAATGTCATTAAACTTTTTTCTTTCATCAAAGTACAATCTCCAAAACAAGTTATTCACCTGAAAGTAAAAGTTAGCCATCCCATTTTTCCAGCATCACGTCCCTGAAAGAAGACAATGTTAACAAGTTTGAACCAGCATAGGATAGGATCACTAAATATGGTAACTGTACTCAACAATCTTATAACTGACATCACAATATTTAATTATACCTTTTCATTTACTTCTACCAAGGGATCTATTTAATAACTTTCTATGCACTGTGTGATGAACATGATACACTTAATTTTTCTCACTTTCATTTAATCCCAAAATTATATGAAAAAATATGAAAGGTAGCAACTTTGAACATTGTTGCGAAACATATTCTTTTTCAACAATAACTGTCTTTTCACATAAAAATTTCCTTGATGATTAGCTCACATTGATCTGCAATTTCAAAAAACTTCTGAATCTTTGGCTATTGACAAAAAATAAGCATGTACATGCAATACATTCTGAAGAGAAAAATAGTCAAACCTCCCAAAAATAGACAACACATTGAAATTCATCTTCTTGCTCTTCCACTTCTTCTTCACCTCCATCTTCTTCGCCATCTTTCAGTTCCACAGGAACCCAGTAACGACACAAAAACACATAACAGTCACCAGAATAAAAGTGACCTGCAATAAAATTTTAGGACTTTCATTATCATCTTGATAGTAATATATTTCAAAATTTACTGATGAGAAGAGAAGTCAGAGCTTACTTTAAGAACATTTTCCAAGACCACACTATGCTATGATAAAGCGTGACCACACCCTAATTGAGTGTTGCTACTGGGTACCCATTTGCTGCTGGGTGAGCAGAGAGTGAGCATTCAGTCAGGGCATCGAGTCGGACTCGAACCGTAGATCGTCCGCACCGGAGGCATGCGCTCTAACCACCATGCCACCTCGCCCAAGACCACTCTAAAATAGGCCCTGATAAAAATGGATAGCTCAAAGCTTGTATGAAACAACTGAATCAAGTTTTAAACGCATGGTATGAAATTGAAAAGCCAAGGGATTTTAATAATTTTCTTAGATTGAAATTTACTACCATTTCCTACAAAGATATGATAAAATAGGACATCAGTTTAGCAACTCGCCAGTTAGGCAGGAAAATCGACTCACCTATCTCATCTTCAGGAAGTCTGACAAATTTTCGTCCTTCCAAAACAAAACACTCCATTCCATCCAAATCTTCCGTCCATTCTTCAATGAGGGTGTCCTGAAAATATGCAAATGGTATGTAATTTATAAAAAAAAAGTAAAAATATGTAAGAGTAAAAAATTATTAATTTTATAAAAATACATTGAAGATAAAATAAAAGTAAATCCTACTGCGTAGTGAAAAATTTATTGCTTCCTTAGGTCTACTATTTATAAGAAAAGTATGATAGATACTTGGCGTCTAAATCCTCAGAAACTCCAGTAAATTGCTTCACGACACTGTTGACTGCAACAAAATTGCTGCATCAAAGCTGAAGTAAGGATGATAGAACAGTAGGACGAAAAGGTAGGCATCAAAACATACGCATTCAGTATCAGGCATCGATGGCTGGCGGGCGGTAAAAAGTGCTGCTAAGTCGACTTTTTGTATCTTTGGAGGTGGTTCAATAGCAATTAGGCTTTTTCCTCCCTTCTCCTTTGCTTCATCCTAAAAGTCAAACAAGAATTACTAAAATCTATGTATGTATGTATGTATGTATGTATGTATGTATGTATGTATGTATGTATGTATGTATGTATGTATGTATGTATGTATGTATGTATGTATGTATGTATGTAAGCGTATGTATGTATGTAAGCGTATGTATGTATGTAAGCGTATGTATGTATGCAATCGATTATTCATATACGAAAAAAATAGCCCTTCAACAACTAAAATATTACAAATGCATATATACACTTTAAATAATATATTAAGAAATAAAATTAACAAACATAATGGCGAGTAATACTAATATTGCTGCTCTTGCAGGGGGTCGTGTTTTCAGTTATTATTTTTGATCAGCCAATAGATGTGCTTTTAATTTCTTTTTGAAGCACTTGAGGGTTGAGGCCTCTCGTATATCAACAGGCATATCATTCCATAACTTTAAAGCCAAGTATTTGAAGCCATTTTCTGCACGTTCCGTACTAAATCTAAAGAGCTAGAACCTTCAGGTAGCTCTTAAATGCACTCCAAATTGATACACACCAAAGAAGACAGCCAAGATTTATGCATTGCTTCACTGCTCAGCACAGCCAATTTGTTCATGAACAAGTAAAGATACTGTCATCATAACAATACACAAGAATCTATTTAATAGTTTTAGTCGAAAAGAAAGCCTCAAATCTTTTCGAAGAGTCACTAAACGAATAGCTCATAAAAATAACTGCATTGAAAATTCGCTTATTTAAATTTTCAGATCTACAAACCTTTCGTAATTCAGCAACTCTGTCTGCAGTTCTGGTAAAATCAACACCCAGTACGTCATCCCAGCCAGCAAATTTTGTTTTAAACACCTGAGTTTCTACCCTGGAGGCAAATGAAACGCAGAGAATAGACCAAACAAAATGCGATACATTCCTTAGGTTAATTCAAACAAAAGCTGGTATTAGATTTCTCTTTAATTTCAGCTTACCACAAGAAGGAAAGGTAATAGAATTACTTCAAATTTTCCAACAGTAAGATATCCCATTATACAAAATGGTTGATACTATTTCACCTTCTCAAACTACCAACCTCAAGTAAACATTTAGTATATGGTATACTAGGGAATCATTGTGAACATAAGTGGAGACAAAGCCCAGATAGTTTTGGGAATGGCTGCAACAAAGCGTTTAGTTCTTCATTAAATAATTGATGCTGGGAGTATATCAAGAATGGCATTACCCTTCCACGACCCTTGTCACTGTCGCTATTTCTGGTCTTCCAAACATGGAGCACAATTCCTGGGCCAGCTTAAACGAAGCAGCACGGACAAGCCTGGCAGATCGACGGCCTATCCTGTAGTAAAAATGAAAATCTAAAATTAACGAAAATTGAAAATTTTCCATCAAGAAGCTTCATACGAAATACAGCCTATGAAACAAAATCTGAAACTCTAATAACTTAAAAAATTGACTTCCCACATCTACAAATACACAAATACCTAAAACATGGAAATGTGAAAATAAAATCTCCTACCATATGAAAAGTTCTGACCAGCAGTCCAAAATATAAACATTCTTTGTATCAAGCAGATCATTTGTAAGTTTCTTTTTTGGTATCTCGACTAAAGCAAAAGAGCAATGAAAATAAAAATAGAATAGCGAAAATGGTGCATTTCAAAAATAACTGAAATAAAGTAAGATTATATAGAAAATTGAAGGGAAATACGTAAATGTTATGAACCTTGAGGTAGTTCCAAGTATCCCATACCCAAGCCTACTTTGTATAAAATAGGCCGCACAATTACGAAGCTTGTGTATTCATGATGGTCCTACCAAAACGAAATAAAACATCAGTGAGACCAGAGCATTTCGTAGCTGAATTTTATGTATAACACTACAGCTAGGGAAAAGTGGCGTACCAGCAAGAAGGTCTGTGCGCATGCACCCTCCCTGGAAATAATTTTCAGGGGCACCAAATAGACTTTTCAACACATCGTGGGACACTTATTAAAATCTGAGTTGATACTGAAGGGGCCCCTATTTTCCGAATCAAAAGTGTCCCCCCTAGTAGATAATGTCACAGCAAGCTACTGCTAGAGGGCCTAATTTATTTGCGTAATTATTTACTCTCATATATCGAAAATTTATTTTCTACAACATTCTTCTGATTGAATGGAAAATACAAATTTCCTTACAATAACACCGCCTTGGGGCTCCCCAATTATTTCCCAGAAAGGAGGATTATCTTCCAGGCCCTGAAAAAGAAGTACAGATTGTGTTTTCATGATAGGAAACACACGAAAAAGTAAACAAGTCAGTCTATTATTCGACGCAATTCAATTTATAAAAATTACTGAACAAATGTTAGATTGAAGAAGAGCAATAAAATCATGAAATAACTTGTACCTGTTGCAACTGATGAATTTCTGAATTATCCTTTCGATCGATGCGTACGATTTTCTCAGCCAACAATCTTTGAAAAAACAAAGAAAATAAACTTTAGACAGAAAAACTCTCCAAGTACCAATCACCAACTGATGCTACGTCCACAACTTAGACATAATCTCAATTTATAGCAGGATTTGAAGACAAGGATATCATTGAAAGCAATTCTTATTATCATGCAATTCAGTCACTAAGAATAAACAATCTAACTTGAGCTCAGAAAGCACGAAATATTGAAGTGAATGGAAGAATGCCATTATACCTCGCCTTTGTTTTTGCCATGAGGGGAGCCTAAAAGAAGATGCAAAATAAATTTGTTTACAGCTACGCTGAGTCTTAAGCGATCAACTCAAGATTGTAGATGAAAAATAAATATCATCTAAACAAACATGGATGCTGGTAATGAATTTCTGATGCTATAATAAGGAAAACGAAAATAGAAAATCGCTACTGGAAAAGAGGCAAATCGGATAGGAAGTACCTTTTTCCCTGACCAGACAAACAACTTTTTGCCAGCATCACAGATGAATGAAAAATTCGGATCAAGAGATTTCCATGACAGAGGTACCTGAGAAAAAAGTGTTACAAGGCCATGAAATAACAGAGTTTAAAAGTAAAGTGCACATAAACTGTCTAGTGTCAAAACACTATAATCAAGACTATTGTCTTCAAGGCAAATTGGGCGGAAAGGTAGCATGTTACAAAAACATAGATGTTATAGAAATCAAAAACCAGCTGTTGACTTACAACAAGTTCTTTACGTCGAATACTACCAAAGTTATGAAATTTAAAAATAGATAATGTCAGGGAAAGGCAATACGACCTATAACAAAGCCACAACAAAGGAAAGATACAAAAGAAAGATTAAGAAAAAGAGAAAGGTTAAGTAGATAGAGAGATGAGATCAAGGTTGTTGATGTTAGAATTGAAATAATACACGATGTAGGACGGTGGTGGAAGACAAGTTTCTCCAAAGTTGAGAAACATTATAGAGAATGATTTTCAGAGTAAATAATTCCTTGAAAAGATAAAACTGATTAATCTGGGCTTGATGAAATAGAAAATACCAGAATTGCTACAAACCGGTTCCATATGGAATCCATGACCTCCAACAACACGATACATTTTTGTAACATGTGGCTGTAATTCAGAAAACAAAGGTATCATTAATAGCTAGATAATGGGAAATACAATAGGCTTTGCAAACCAACAAGGAATTCAATAATAAGGCTGTCTCAAGAATCAAGTTTGGCTGAGATTATCATTTTGAATCTCCATCTTAATGCGGCCATCAAAATACGGAGTTTATCTTAATTATAACTGGGACGACTAGCTTGCTTTATATGAATATTTGGCGAGGAGCTATTGAAACTAGAATAAGCCAAGATTTTTACACGGAATTAGCTTAGTCTTGTATGAAATCAACCATGTTGGAAAGATAAGGGCAGTGAATGTTTAGGAGAAGCCATCATTCGCAATAATATACGATGCTTTTTTGAAACAAACAAACAAACAAACAAGATACGAAGATCTTCTTAATGCAAATATCATATGTAGTTGCACGCAGCAAATTCAAATATTGCTAAAAAACAAAAGACAACCATTCTATAAAGCAAAACCAGATACTAACCGGCTCCTCCACAGTGAAAAATCCACTTCCAAGACCCCCTTCAATGTACGAAATTGGATAATCAAACGCATCAAGAAACTCAGGGGATTCATCACCTTGTTCTTCTCTCTAAAACACAACAGAGAAGCACGTAATACAAACAGCTCACATGCAAAAACAACGTCGAAAGAATGTGCTTCAGAAGAGGAAAATGTTTTTGAAATTTGGTTGAATATTCACCTGAGTCCTACTTTCAGCGCCGAGAAGATTCCGAAGGTTGACTGCATGTATAGCAGAACAGGCTTGCTTATCCATCTGAAAGGAGAAAATCTAATACAGTAAGTCCTTCAATAAGCCCCCATCCCTCCACCCTCGAATACGCCCCATGGGGGGTCATTCGATTTTCACAGAAAAAACACAATTTCTTCTCAACTATCAAAGTTATCCCTCAAATCATTTACTATTTTAGCATTGTTGTCAAACTTCATCCCAAATTTCCTATCTCTGTCCTTTTTCGATTACTGCTTTGCATTTCGCGGGTACCACTAATCCCACCTCACGTTTTCGCTTTCCAATTACTGTTGCAGATAACCGATTTGCTTGCGTTGCTTTCAAGAAGTATGTCATCAAGCTTGAAAGCTTAGATATCGTCGCGAAATCAACATGCCTTACTGACCATTTTTGGCTGCTACGGAATAAGCTCTCCTTGACTAAGCTCACACCCTAAAATATTCTTTGCAAACTAAGCCCCCGGCGCTTAATCGAGGACTTACGGTAGTGGGTATATTCGTGCATAGACCTGCACACCCATGCACACTCGAGCACTCACACTAGCAAACTCACCAGCTCCTACACACACCAGCACACCAATCCACACTAAACATGCATCTGCACATTTATTAACGCCTATAGACACACACACGCAGACAAGGATACTTATATGCCTAAGAACACTAACATACAATTACTGACTTAATTGATTCTCTCTTTCATGGAAAGAATGACTAAAATTACCGTGGAATGTTGTCCAATCCAATAAAATATTTGCCACTCTAATTCGTCATTTTCACCGTATGACGTCTGAAAAGAAGAACCAAAAAATTCCTCACCTTGAAGACAACGTAAAAGAGTAAAAGACTGGCTCACTGATTAACTTACAAAGTGGCTAACTGACAAATTTATTGACTGTCTCACCGGATCACTGACTGATTCACTAGTAATGGGCCTACTGGTAAAGAATGAAGCTTTACACTGTATGGTTTATCTGTTAGAAAACAAATCAGTTTAACGACAGATCAATGAGTAATAAGGAGAGAAAGCATTACAGCATAATCAGTATCAAAACCTCACCTTAACCACGATATAGCAGTCTCCATCATAAAACTTCCCAATTAATGCTGCAAGTAAAAAACGCTTCGTTAGCTAATCAAGCAAATTTCGATGTGAATAAGTCAGAAATTTCAAACAATAAACCTAAAGCGGGAAAATAATAAAATTGGATGAATGCTTCCCCCGCTAAAATCCGTCCATGATGTAAGGAGAAGAAAAGATGAAGAAGAGAAAGGTTTACCTACAAAGCGTAGGAATGAACAACATTAATTGACAATAACTTGCAATTTAATGAAGCTGATAAGACAATTAAAGGATAAACATTTGAAAATCACTCTTTACCGCGTGTGATGTGAAATTTTCAGAATCTTTGAAATTCCCATTGATTCATATTGTTGTAGAAGAAGATAGAAAATTTAAGAACACGAAACTGCAAAAATTAAGAAATTAGGCGTCTATACCTTCATCAACTTGTACCGGTAGAAAATTTTCAATTTGAAAGACGGTCATGCCTGAAAAGACAGAAAGTTTGAGGGTCCTTCCAGTTTCAAATGAAGTTTAGAAATTAATGCAAAGAAGAAAAAATTAATAAGAAAAAGCTGGAACTTGAAAAATTACCTGGTTCCTGGCAGACATCACTGGCAAATATATCGCTGTAATTTAGATTCGGTCGCACAAGCGTTTCATTCCATCTTTTACCCCTGTCAAAAGAAGATTAGAAAGAGATTGATACAAAGAGATTGATACAAAGAGATTTCAAAACAGTATTTAAGTGCAGATACTGGGATCTTCCATTTAAATTTAAATTGTCAATCTTAGAAGATAAACACCAAATAGAGGTTGTTCCAAAATAGAACTAAAACATCCATGATTTCTTTAGAACTTGAAAAGAATTGTTTTTCTCAGTCTGCTAGAAAAATAACTGATATGATACAGAGAATAATAGTGCAGTTCCCATCTGTTCCGCATCGCCTTAAAAATCGAAACTGGGATTCTAACTCCAAAATCAGATTACCTAGGTGTACAGCACAAGGAGAGTACAAAATTAATCGTAAAGCAGCAATTTGACTTACTTGAGGTATTGAGGCCCTTCCGGACCATCGTCGTCCTTGAAAATAATAACAAAAAGAACATAAAAGACTTAATGTGCTATAATATTCAACTAATAACTGAAAAAATGCTTCAGTTATTGTTATAGACTTCATTAGTAACTAATAACTGAAACAATGCTAGCTTCTAACAAATTACGATACCATTTGCAATCTCTAATGCAGTCGCTAATTGACTTGAAGGAGCACAGTTGAGGATAAACACGAAAGGTCTAAAAGCATAAAGATGCAAAAGTGAATAAAAATGGTGGAAATCCTAAATTCAATGCTAAATACCTTTGCACACATTAGAAAGACAGAGCGGTGCTTGTATGCAACAAAGAGTGCCCTGTAAGCAACTTTCTTCTTGGCAATATAGCGTTTTATTATTAAGTTTAATTTTTGATCATGTTTTAAACTCCCTTCTAGGTTCACCTTTACTTGTTTTTAAATATTGTATGTTTATTTTTTAAATTTATGTTATGGAGGGGCCCTTGAAAACCAGCACCGCTAGAAGGGCCACCCTCCTAAATATTTGAAATGATGATGATGATGATGATGATGATGATGGTGATGATGATGATGATGGCAAGTAAAGAAAGTAAGATATGGCAGCAGAAAGCCAAATTAATTCACTCAAGCGAATACCATAAAATGTTCTCTTCGAATTTGCAAAGACAAGGTTCAGAAAAGGCAGGTGAAATCGTCCACCAAAAGTAGTTTAAAACTACTTACAATTTGTTTTGGATTTTTATGATGTGCTTTGTTCTCCTCAGCGCTTTCTACCATACCCTGACGAATGTCAATAGTACCAAACGTTAGATATGCAAGGTCTTTTTTTATAAGTTTCAAAAAAAACACAACTAACAACTATGCAAGATCGTATATTAACTTGAATATACACTAATTTACAAATATGTTCAACTATTTTAATATGCAAAAAGAAATCAATGAATCATTCAATGAATCAATGAATGAATCAATGAATGAATCAATGAATGAATCAATGAATCAGTCAATCAATGATTAATTGATATGTATTTTTATGATTATACATAAATCCATCCAATTCTCTAATAGGAGTGCTTAATACATATAATGCTACAGAAGGATGCAAATCCTCCTCACAGTTCCCTTCTCATTAATTACCCTTTTATCTCGTAAATAAGGTTTATAAAACTTTAGTGTAGAAGCAGTTCCAAATCAGCTTCAGCTGATACATAGTATACTAACCTGCGTTATCAAATACATCATGTATGTAAGTATGCATGTATGCATGTACGTATGTATGTCCAAATTAGCATGTGAGCATAACCTTTATATTTTGAAAATACCTTTACCAAAGTAACTCAAAATACAAGCAATATAAATTTAAAACCAAAGTCATCAGAACCTTGAGTTTTTCATCTGTATCATTCAACGATTGATATCGCCGTCCACGAAGACGAAGCTGTAGGAAAGAATAGAAAAAAATTAATAGAATTTAGATCCGTGATATTCCCCGCAAAAACTGGCTGAATCTGCATAACTTTGAACTTAATACACGAGCAAAAAAAATTAGGTCTGGCAGGTCTCATGTGTGAAAAGCAGCAGAGTACTTGAAGGAACGCAAAATATAAAGATCAGAGCAGTGCGAATACTAATCTCCAAAATTGTGAAGCTCACCTTTCGTGCGATCGGGTCTTTTGCAACTGAAAAAGTTAATAAAATGTTATTTTACAACTAAGGTTGTACAAACGTTATCATCGCTTTTATCGAGGTTGACTTGGTCATGATAAAATATCAGTAGCTCAAACAATAACCATATAAAAATTAACTGGAAACTGAATAAACACATTTCTATTTTACAACAATATAGTTCGTAAATAATCTGTTGGTATTGCAGAACTTAACAAGAGCACGAAAAAGCAGCAACATTTTCAGACATACAGTATGCCTATAAATGTTGCTGCTTTTTCGTTCTATTGATAGAATACAGCTTATAAGAAGGAGTTCAGATTCACTAAAATTCATGGAAAATCTGAAAATAATACAAGGCTCATGCTTCATCAAGATGTTGATGGTTTGCTTATTTGAGCTTATTTAAACATCAAAATCTTGACAAAACTTGACCGGTGTAAAATTCGTAGGTTATTGGTCACACTTGTGGCCAATTAGACGCATCCTATCACATGTAACCGCATCTGGATATATATTTCGGTTAACCTTTAGGTCACTATCCGATGTTTTCATACTCTGATGAGTGTCGGACGAAAAAAGCTGAATCTGGACTGCATTCTTACAAATTTTCCTTGTAAAATAGAAGTGAGAACAGAACAACTAATTAAATATGTATTCTGCAGAGTAAATTTCAAATTAGTTCTGTCCTGTATTTCTTGTTTCTATAATGAACAACACATTGACAAAGACTTTTCTATCCTTGAATATCAGGGGATTTTACACCCTCTGTGGCTCAACAATTTAAGAACAATCTTATGCTCAAACAAATAAATTTCAAAATCCGATTTCTCAACAAAAACTCCTACTAACGATATGTAAGAACACTGACAAATTACGAAAGCATACTTTGAATGGACGCTGGAGAATGTCCGGCTGCATATCTTAACTGGGTTTGATAAGAGAAATCGATGTTGTAGAATTCAGCATCCGCCTCGTTCTGCGAAACTGGCTTTGGTGGCATGACGAGGCTAGGGTTGTTTCGTACGTCCAAATCCTGCAACAAACAGAGAATGCCATAGCATGGTAGAATGGGATATGAATTTGAGAACACGACGAGTCACTGAGCAATTCAGAGCAGCATCAAAAACTAGCCATAACATTTCCCTCAATCGAAAAAGGAAGTTTAGAATGCTAGTAAATAGCTAAGCAAAGCTACACAATTGGAAAAGTAAATTGCTTAGTCAGTTGAAATTGGTACTAAAACCTTTCGAAGCCGGCAGATCTATTGACTGAAAACAGATGTGAAAAAGGCTATGATGCGACTGAAATATTGGCTCTCCCTTGAAACCCAATAAAAGGAAGGAGCAAATCATAAACTAGAAAAAGATGTTGCAGGCAGTTAGGTAGCAGATGAGATCAAAAACAAAGAAAAATATGTAGCCCCACACGTCAAGCATCAAACATTTTAGATCAACTAGCATTCCTATTATCTGTCTACATCAAAAGTTCCCCAAAAACCGGTGGATGTGATACCATTATGGTGGTGAAGATTACGAGGTGAAAGTTACTCTCAATTCTAAATAATCTGCAGGATAAAGAGCTGCATTGGTTAACTATACCTTAAGCTTATACTATGACTTAATTTATTTTTTATACACTTACCAATTCTATAAAAAACAATCAGAACACACCTCCATACCACCCAATCTGAAGTCAAGAAACAAATGACAGGACATACCTTTAAATTTGCCAAAAAATGAATTCCTTCAGGTAAAGTGATCAAGCAGTTTGAGTGCAAAATTAGCTTCTTTAGCTTCAAGCACCTATTAAAAAAGGAAGGAAAGAAGGGTTGAAATAAAGTCAAACAGACATTTGCATCTGCTATTTTTCAGAGTTCTATTATTTAAACAAAAGATATAATAAAATAGGCACTTTATTAAATGTTGGCGTTAAACACAGCTATGTTACAATACAAAGTATTGAAGCTAATCTAAGCCAACTGCTGAACAACTAAATCGCATAGAGAAAGATTACAAGAGATTTAAAGTAACATAAGACTACAATCAGAACTAGAAAACGTAAGTCAAAAAACCAGCGATGGTATATAGGGTCGACACAGACGGCACTGACAATCAGAGATTCCAATTTCTGATTTTTCTTTTGAAGTCTTTCGGGGGAGTAGAGTTTTTTATATGAGTTGGGAGTGTCTGCCTGAGTGAATTGCGGCACTCTGACACGCATAGTCCCATCCCATATGAAATCGGTTTTACTTTGGGTTGTAAGATTTCATTATTGCTGCAACTCCATTACAGATATCTAATAGAAACCTGCAAACTCCTTCTGGGATGCATTCAAGACGATTCCAAGCAGCCATTAAGATTTCCTATAAAAGAAATTATGAGACAAGTAAATCAGGCTGCACACTTCAAGTCACCATAACTTTCGGTGGCTTCTAACCTAGGCCCTCGTGCTTCGCATTTCGTTTTCGAACTGCACACTTATGAGGCAAAAATCTGCTAGAAGAATATTGAAACTTAGTCTCACCAAATTTAGCAACTTTCCGATACCAAGAGGGATGCCTTCAAAAGTCAACTGGTTTCCTGAAAGGAGGAGAAATCATTTGTAAAGCTGGATGATTCGAAACAGATACTGAAGTGCTGGAAAGAAAATGCATAACATTTTAAAGTAAACGATGAAACGGAGGGAGCTGAAAAAACTGCTAACTAACCATTGACATACAATCTCTTTAGACTTGTTAATTTACAAATTGTAGCCTGAAAAATAAAATATGAACATCAAATACTATCGGAGGAGTTGTCAAAGGAATGAAAAAGTTAAATTCCTATAGAAGCTAAAAACATCTGAGATGAACAAATGAGATGAACAAAATGAACAAATAGAAAAAGTCGCATGTTCTCACTGGAAGCGCTGAAAGTTGGTTTCTTGACAGATTCAAAGTCTCCAATTTTGTCCAAGAATCTGCAAAAAGATGATTGTTAAATTGCTTCTTTATAAAACGTAAACTGCTAATACGCATTGACCGAATGAAGCACATAAACTACAAAACCTGAAAGCCACAAGATAAGATACTCGCAAATTATGAAAGCTAAAGATTGCTAGATTTAATAATATTCTACTACACGTTTTTTTTATAAGAAAACCATAATTTTGCCTGAGCCTCAATTTTCTTACCTTTTCCCGAAATTGAGCCTCAGATTTTCTTAAATTTTTCTTAACTTTTACTGAAATAAACTGGCTATAAAATGGTTTAAACTTTCGTTAATGACATTGTATATTTGAATTTGAATTCCATCTTTACCATTTTGAATGCAATAACGACGAAATATCGATTTTTGGCCTATAAAAACACTCAATTGTCGAAATTGAGCCTCGTGATTTTCTTACGATTTTCCTAAGATTTTGACAATTTGAGCCTCATTTTCTTATAAACTTTTTTCTTATAAAAAAAACAAACGTGCATACATTTAAAGATTTTTGAAATATTCATATGTCCTCCCTCATTGATTCATATCATCAAATTTATCCAAATGAATCAAGAGCCATTGGTAGAAAATTCAAAATAACTTTGAAAATATGAAGAAAGTTATTTAAAAGTAAGTTAAAATTAGCTTCAGATCTAAATGGATAAACATCTCTCTCGCATATTTAGTATATTTAGTATAAAAGTCAATTCAATTACCAAAACAAAAATTAAATTAATTTTAATGATTAAATCAATATTTCCAATACGCCAATCAACGTGAACAATGTCTATCAAACTACTTTTTACAAAAATTCTAAAAATGCTAGATAATTCGCAATCCAGAAGATATACCAATAAGTGTTGAAAGTTCGATGATTTGGTTATGACTCAGATCCAATCTCTTCAAGCTGTTTATTCGGTAAATTGGTTCAGGAACTGCAAAAAAGGATAAATTGTGTATGAATAATATATATTACGAGTACTTAAAATAAATGAAACAATCTACATGAAAACATACGTCTCTATTTGAAACAGGTGGCCAATCACAGGAAAGCAAATAATTTGTTTCCCATGAAAACGAGAACATGGTTGTGGTACAGCGATGATAAAGAGGCTAGTAATCGCAAGGAAGACTGGGGAGAAAAATAGAGTTCTATATCCCACGTTAAGATGAGGCGTCCTGGATAATGTTTCCAGACTCTAGATAGGAAAATCTAACAGTTTTGTAGTAAAGCAGCAGATAATTTAATAAATAGAATGACCAAACGTGCAATGAGAATAATATATAATAGTGCTAACGAAGAGGCGCTTGATGCACTCTTGCAAAGAGATGGAACTTTGACAAGTCACAAGAAAAATTTGCAAAAATTAATGATGGAAATATATAAGATAATTAACCACTTAAATCTTCCATTAATGTGGGATCTCTTCACCAAGAAAATGGTGGAGTATGATTTTAGAAATAAGATACTCTGCGAGCTTCCACCTGCCACATCACAGAGATTTGGTAAAAATTCATTGACATTTAAAGGCAGTCTACTTTGAAATAGCCTCAGTGATGAAGTTAAAACTGAACAGAGCTTAGACATGTTAAAAAAAATCATATCCTGGAATGGCAATCACTGCACGTGTTACATCTGCAGAAAGCAGTTATTGGCATAATTATTCTAGTTTACCTCACTTTTTTCTGTGTAAATTAAGTTGTTGATTTTTTTTAGTGTTCTGGTATGTTGATTTTAATTAGTTTATATAGCTATTGCGGTTTGTACCAACAATAAATAAATTTATGAAATGAAAATGAACATGGAAAAGGTCTGAGAACAAGCTGCGGGTAGTTTAAGTAAATCAAAACCTATCCTGCATTCCGGAAATATTTTGAATGAAAACAGCAACAAAACAAGGGATTGTTTATCTCTCTACGGTGAGGCAGGATGCGACAACAGTTGAATAGCTATGAAAATAGGCATCTCGTTAAAAAACAGCAAGTAAATTGCACAAGAAGACACAATAAACGACGATTATGAAGGCCTAAGAACAACCCATGTTAGCATTTGAAGATTAAAGAGCGAAAGAGGCATCCTAGGAAACACATCCAAGAGTTGGCAAAGAGATAATGGCAGGATTGTTTGGAGAAAAAGTCCCAGATATGGTTCTCAGAAGTCTGTTTAAAACGTATGACAAAGATGGTAATGGATGTTTATCCGCACATGAAGTGAGAGGGCTGCTTGTAAAGGACCTTGGGTTAAGTGAAAGCGAGAGCGATGCATTCTCTTTGCTTATGGATGAAGATGGAAATAATTCGATTTCATTTGAAGAATTCAAAGAGTGGATTCAAGGAAATAACAAGGCAGGGATTATATTCGACCCCACGTGCCAAAAGTACCAACTACTGCTAAAAGCTGCTGAGTATTTCAGAGAATTTGATGTTGACAATAATGGTGCTATTGATGGTCAAGAAATAGTAAGACTGGCAGTGTCTGTAGGAATTAGCGAAGACAAAAGTGCCACAATACTAGACGCCATAGATAGAGACCAGAATGGCAAAATATCGTTCCTAGAGTTCCTGAAATGGTTGCGTTGGATTCCAATAGATGAAAGTTAAATGCATGGACATTAAATGAAAGAATCATGCTGTTGAATTTTATCTACCAGCTCCAAGAGCTGTCTATTTTTTGGTATTCTTAGGCAACTTTTCATTGACTGAAAATCGCTTCCTGTTATTTTGATTGAATTGTTTATTGGACGTAATCAAATCCTCGTGATTTTCTGCTTTATCAAGGTTTGAAAGTAAAGACACCATGCAGACTTGAACAGGTCTAGCCTAAAGATCAATCGACATACTGAATTATAGAGAGATGACATATGCTGCAAAAACGCAGCAAAGGACAATCATAGGCAGGGAATTGACAGGGCAGGGCAGGGCAGGGCAGGGCAGGGAAGGGAAGGGCAGGGCAGGGCATTTTCACTACTGGGCAATTGGCACAGTGGGCTCTCTCCCTGGCACATTAAAAATCAAAATTTCAGCTTTTTGGCACGATGCTTTGGGATTCTTGTAGTTTCTTCAATAACAACAAAAATGACTTGACACTTTCTTTGCGTTCATTCTTGGTGATTAATGAAAAGGGGCCCTACACAGGGCCCGGTTCAGTAGGGAAATTCCCTTGAAAGGTCCCTTAGCGATAAGATTGCATGAGAAACAAACCATGGACTAACCCAGAACTCCTCTCTTACTGATACAACATTGTATAAACTATAGCTCTTTTTTATTATTAGTATGTTTATTATTGTTTTTGTAAGCCAGCCAATTACAGATTGCTTTTTTAGTGAGATTTGCACTTGTAATATTTAACGAGGTATTAATATGAAGTTTAAAAAAATTAAAGCCTACCCTATCTTACAGTGCATCCGTATCCACAATGCAACACTACAAAATGCTAGCAGAGAATGGCATTTGAACTCCTCATGTGAAGTAACAATTACCAGTATAAAGAAACACATCACTAATTCGTCGCATTTTCTGCTCAAACCTATCATATTGTTTTGTACTGATCATTTCACGATGGGTAAAGAAAGGTATGGCCTGACCATCCGGTAACGCCCTTCCGGTAGATTATATCCGTATATTAGATTATATCAGATTTCCAGCAGCCGTGGCTTAGCGGTAGTGCACTCGACTGGGACCAACATGGTCCTGGGTTCGAGGCCCACCGCATGCCATTGGTGACGTCAGGAAGGGCATCCGGTCCTAAAATGCTCGCGCCAGAACTAAAGTCCTCTCAGAGGCACCCCCCAAGCCCCAAGGAATTGGGGGAAACGGAGGTAAAATCGAGTAAAATAGATTATATCAGAGTTCACCAGTCTTGATTTACGGAAATTTCAAGTACCAACTTGAAAATCTCACCTCTAGGAAGATCATTATGCGACAGATCCACATCTAGAAATATAAAATGGTAATTTAGTATCAAAAACGATTGAGCCATGAAGAATTCGATGACAGTTAAGTATGAGTGAGCGAACAACTATTTTTAAGTTCAATTTGAAAAAACGACATTGGTGAAAATGTCTCGGTGACTTTCCTTTCCTTCCAAAATATCTATCTAAATCACATGTAGTGAAACACCAGCAGTACTAGCTTTTGGATGTTTTGAAAAAAATAAACGAAAAAACAATGCAAGTGAATTTGAAAGAACTATAAAAAGTAGAAGGACCTACTTTAGTGTCTCTAATAGAAGGGGGATGCAGTAGAAGTGGGGTGTTCATATCGGCCAATTATTAATAGAAGCGGAGTGCAAATAGAAGGGGGTTTTCATGTTGGCTGGTTTTTAATAAAAGGAAGGTGCTAATAGAAAAGGGTATGCATGCCAGCAGCTTTTCAATAGAAAAGGAGTGCTAAGAGAAGGTGGTTCATGCTGGTGAATTGTTTTATTAAAAGGTAATTTAATTTTATAGAAGGGGGTGATAATAAGCAATGGGGGGAAGGAAAATTTTCTGTAAGTAATAGACGGGGGGCTTGTCTATTAGAGACACTAGAGTATTTTGTAAAGGTACGGTGATGAAACATGGGCACAAATCAATACCAATAGTATGAGCTCTTAGCCAGCTTAGTGTCAAGCAAAAAGCTCACAAAAATGTTTAATTACAACAAGAAGCAAAAGAGGGCTAGAAGCTAATCATAACCACATGCTTTCACATTAATTATATTCTCTTTGGCCTAAATATTGTTTGAAAACACTTCAACAAAACATGCTTAACTCAGCAAGAAATTGTTTAATCTCCCCTGACTTAATTTTCTCAAATAAATCAATGACAAAGCAGTAAAGATACAAGCAAAAAGTTACAAAATCCTCTTCCCACCTGTCAAGTGCTCTAAATTGTCCAACTTATTTGGCATATTTGATATAGTTCTCTGAAAAGAAAAATAACTGCATCTTAAATTTGCATACTTCCATGGGAAGGAGGGGACTGGGGCACACACTCAAAATTCTATCACACCACCCTACATGGAATGCATTGAATTACAAAGGAGGGAAACATGTGCACCATACAGGTAGCAGAAAATGGGTGCATATGGAAGGCAGGAAAATGTATGACAAGGCAATGGTATAGTATGAAAAAATATGGTATGAAATAAGGCACTCTTTATTATCATCATCATTATCATCATCATCACCATCATCATCATCATCATCATCATCATCATCATCATCATCATCATCATCATCATCATCATCATCATCATCATCATCATCATCATCATCATCATCATCATCATCATCATCATCATCATCATCATCATCATCATCATCATCATCATCATCATCATCATCACCTCCACCAATATCTTTGTTTAATGTCCTTTTTATTCCTTACGGAGTTGGATGGTCTATGAGTCTCTTCCACTCTTTTTGGTTGTGAATATTTTCCTCCCCAATATTCCCTTTCTCTCATATCCTGTTCCACACATAACTTCCATGTCTTTTTTGGTCTTCCCCTTGGCCCAACTCCTTCCACTTCCATTTCTGCTGCTTTACTAAGTACATGATCATTATCTCTCCTTCTCACATGACCAGGATGATAAGGTGCAGTATTGCAGAGGACTTGCATGCTATTGTGTGTTGTTGTATTCCACTTAATGATATTTTCCTCTTCTCTAATGTGCTAACACTTCAGTATTGCACTATGGTACAATATTGTACATAATTGCATGGAATGTCACAATAATATCACAACTAAGGCTAAATTTGCCACTGAAAGTTAACAAAATTGATAAACATAATGTTGTAGAGTTTGAAATTTCTTTGTAAATTGCATTGCAAACAAGTCTTTTTTCTGGCATTTTGAAAAACAATATCACAGAAGAGAAAAAGCAGAACCAACCTGCGTATTCCTCAAATGCAGGGTGTGAAGTTGTAGCAATGATGGAAGTTGCCTAAAGGTACATTACATTCCATTAGCTAGAATTCTCAAAATCTCTCCATCACTATTATGCATAGCAATATCACTACCAAAATACAAGGGGATGCAATGTAGATGCTTCAAAAACTAAATCTTTCTAGCACTAATTCAAAAAGCTGCATGTCAGCATGATACAGTTCAAATCTATGAAGGAATATAACTGCTTATTTTAAGAAGCATATGGTTAATAGTCTGTTGGTACTACAGAACTTTACTACAGTACAAAAAAGCAGCAACATTCTTTTCACATACTTAAAAGGTTTTTAAGTATGTGAAAAAAATGTTGCCACTTTTCGTGCTGTGGTTAAGTTTCTGGTTGTTCAAACTGCATTTCTTTAGTCCTTCCTCCTGGTGTTGCACACACTGGAGCTCTTGAAATCATCACATGTCTGATGAGTGAATAAATGTTCACTTTCTGTAGATGGAGGGAGGGAAGCTACTAATAAATATATTCAAGAAAAGGCATACCTCAGTTGAGCATGTAAAAGGGGATTGTTGTTTAAAATCTAAAAAATAAATGCAAAAATTAGCTGTCATGTATTAAGACATTAAACTAACACTAACTACAAAGATAAGGAGAATGATATGGATAATAATGATAATGATCACACAAAAGATCATTGTCATTATGGTGAATTTGGAAAAGAAAGCTACCTATACCAGGCTGTTGCTTAAAATATGGATGCACAGAAGACTGACTTTAAAAAAAAGTAGGCTCTTACTAGAGTTTGCAAATTTGTAAGTCGTCTCAGCTGAGGTGGGATTGTTTCTGTAGAGGAAATTAATAAAAATCAGTAAAAATTTAATGTCATTAAATGCTTATTGTCAATAGATCACCAAAACAACCTAGTAAGTTATATTATCAACTTATGTTCAAAGCTAAAAAATGGAACTAAAACACACCTACACCAGAAATGGATAACAAATAAATTATTCAACTTACCAAGTGCATTATTGCTAAGATCAAGGTAGATGAGGTCTGTTAGATTCATGAAGAGCTGAAAAAGATGGAATGCATCTTCAATAGATAAGTGTTCATTTTAATTTATAGATATAATAACAAATATTGCTTTGATTATAGATATGTCCTCATTGTGTGGAAGCCCAAATCACCCCAGGGTATAAAGATATTCATCCTTATACAGTAAGATATTACAATAGATAAATAAATGCCTCCCAATGCTTAAGAGTCTATTTACAATAACTTCTTCCCAAGAAGGCCTTCAAATGTGAGAAACTACAGGTTGAAAGGCTAATATGTACTCAATACAAAGATTCCCTCTCTATACCTGATTTGGAATTGATGTGATACTGTTGTGACTCAGATTCAATACCAAAAGACTAGTGGAATTTTCTGCCTCAGATGGGACCTGCATTTCAGAAAATTGAAATAACAATGCAAAAAAGAATGACATGGAATTGTAGATACAACTATCTTGAATAGAAATATAAAAGGTGGCAACCAGTAAGTTACAATAGTATGGTTAACAATGAATCAAATTGATAAGACAAGATATGAAAGAAACATAAAATCTAATTACAATTATGAAAAGTCAAACAGAGCAACTATCTATAATTGGTAAATTGACTAAAATAACTTCAGCATTTCATTTAATTTATAAAATAAAACTTACTATACATGATAATATTTGGTCAATAAATATCAATATATTGTTTAAATATTCTGAATGAAAAACTCAACAACAAACTAGGGAACTTGCCTCTTCTAAATGGTTGTGGCTTAAATCCTAGAGAATGATGAGAAAATGTAATTTTACATGAGAAAGCAAAACAGAAAGCAAAAATAAAAATGGAAGGTATTTCTAGGAAGAGCCATAATTTTAAGATTAATTTTCTATGAAGATAAAGAAATTCTAGCAATCTAAGAGAAAAGGGGAAAAGATCATAGCTTACCACAGTCAATAAATCATCGAGTTTGAACATTTCTGGTGGAACACCATGATTTTTCAAATCATTATGTCTTGCATTGATTACCTGAAATTATAGAATCATGCATGCATTCCAAACTGAATAACTACACAAAATATTAATATAAAGAAAATATATTCCAATCAAGGATTCCCTATGACCCCATAGCACAATTACAAGGAGTTCATAAAAATTGATGCCTTGCTATAAACATAAATTTTGTAAACATTATTGCACTTTTGTCATATTCATAATAAGTGAAGAGAAAGAAACAATATTCTCTCTCTATATATATATATATATATATATATATATATATATATATATATATATATATATATATATATATATATATATATATATATATATATATATATATATATATATATATATATATATATAT
>OLMO02000286.1:1769043-1865147 GCA_900291935.2 Cassiopea xamachana
ACTGTTAGTTATGATTCTAACTGCTCTATTCTGCAGCTTTTGGAGTCTGTTTATGTAAGTTGTGCTACAACACCCCCAGACAGAGGCGCAATATCTAAAATGTGGCTCTATTAATGTGGTTTAACGTCCCTTCCGAAGGACGGCGGAGTGAGCTGTTTTGGTCGTTCATATGGAGGTCGCCCATCCAGTTTCTGACCGTACACAGCCATGCTTAACTTCAGTTAAACTAATGGAACTGGCTGGGGCGCTTGGCAACTCACCCTAAAACGAGAATGATGCAGCGCATTCGTTAGTAAAATCCAATGGTAATGCCACACATTCACCACACACAAGCTCTATATCATAAATGTCTATATGTCATCAATCAGTTACAAACGTTAAAGAAATGTTTGAGAATGATAAGTCCAAAGCACAGAATCACTGCTACCATTGAGGGCAATGTTATTGACAACACATGCGCAGACAAGCAATAAATCCACACAATATTATCGCTGTGATACATATAGTGGGTGGCCCGGCCCGTTGCCTATCGTTCTTTATTAGGCTCGATTTTTCTCGATTTTACCTCCGTTTCCCCCAATTCCTTGGGGCTTGAAGGGTGCCTCGGTGAGGACTTTAGTTCTGGCACAAGCATTTAGGACCGGATGCCCTTCCCGACGTCACCAATGGTCTGCGGTGGGCCTCGAACCTAGGACCATGTTGGTCTGAGTCGAGTGCATTACCGCTAGGCCACGGCTGCTCTTTTGTTCTTTATTTGGCTATTACTGCAAAAACTTTGGACGGCCCTGATCTACCGACTACTAACAGAAAACAACAACAACAACATGCCACAACATGAGGCTATAACAACAACATAGGCTATGCACCAAATTGTCCATTATCTTTGTCATCTGGGGACACAATGGGGATGAGTGGGGGGGCAATGCCCCTGAAAAGACTATATTAGGAAAAAATAGGGTCAATGCCAAACATGATTGTGTTAGATATAGGAGCTATAAAATAAGTCGAATAACAGCCAATGAAAGCTCATTTATCAGCACAAAACTATCACTAAAAATTTCAACAGCTTCAAAAATTGATTCATTGATATTCCTCATTAACGTGTGATGTGATCTTAAAAAAAGCTAAGACATTTTAAAAAATACTAAATATAAATATCAAGCATATTGTTCTCATTATAGCTTCCCCGTTATTGACATTAAATTCATCGTCTCTAAAGGACAAAACTTTGAAGGATACTGTTTACATTTCACTGCAAACTTGAAGCTGAATGCTCCAATATAAAACGTTCTAAAGCGAGATTTCAGGATCAGCAATTACATGTATTCATAATTCCATTGGGTCATGAATACTCAATTTCTTACGCAGTTCTCTAGCCTTTCTATCGCTGTCAAATTCTTCGTTTGTCTTTCCTACAAGAAGATCGCGAAAGTGTGATGCAAACTTTTCAAAACGCAAAGAAACAATAAGTATTGGATACAGCAATACCATCTCTAAGGAGATGACATCTATAGCGTCTCTAAGGAGATGATGATATTTGGCCTGTACTTAAATCGAGCTTCAAAACATAGAAGACATGGCACCACCAAATAGAAAGTGGGGGGGCTGGATGAAAAGTCGGGGGCTGGGAAGTCAATAAAAGCGTTGTTTTTCGAAAATTTACCTTTTTGATGCCACTGGTTGGAAGAAAGTGGAGAAAGAGCATTAAAATCTGTCGCTAAACTTACATAGCTAAAGATGTATATCGTTTTTGATTGCCCAAAGTTAGCTCCACGAACAAAATAAAGCAAACCAAACTAAAACTTTTAGTAATTTTTAGTAATTAGTGCTTGTATGTTTATCGTAGTTGTATATTTAATTTTCGTGTAGTTACGTGTCCCAAATATCAATGGCTGCGGAGTTGTCATGATATCTTGCACTCCGTGGTATCGTCCTTGTGGTGTGGTAAAGCGCTTTTGCGTTCGTATAGTCCTATGATATTGTTGTTTATATTTTAAATATTTGCATGTAAAAAGGGGAGAGACTGAAGCCCCGCCAGCTCCCCCAAGTGGCACCGTGCTTGTATAGGTGGGAACAGAAAGATGTAAAAAGACGTCCTTGAATTGGTGGAAATGGTAAAATGGAGCGGAAGCGGGTGTAGTATGAAAAGCCAAAAAAGACAAGGAACTTCTAAGGAAAAATTTGAAATATGCTGTTAAATATATCTTCTTCTATGTTTGTATACTTGTTTTTTGTGTATTTCATACACTCTTTCTCCTTTCTTTGTCTTCCTTTCTTTCTCCTACTTTCTACCTTACTCTCTTTCTCATACAATACCCTGTTCCCCTTCAATGCAATCTCTGTCACATTCTAAAATGGCTTATGCAATGCTATTCTGATTTCTGATTTCATGGATAGCATCTGAAAAAGTATGCAGAAATTCAGCTCACCATGGTGGTAAGACTCCAAAAACTCATCAATGTAAGTAATCCAATTTCTAACTCTCCATTCTAAATCACTCATGATATCCTAGAGAATAAATGAAGGACAGCGTTAACCAAATCACCAAAATGTAAGGAAACAGTAACAAATGTCATTATAATTATTATCATAATTATTATCATAATCATTATCATAATCACCATTGTCAATCATCATAATCATCATAATCATTATCACCATCATCATCATCATCATCATCATCATCATCATCCTTATCATCATCCTCATCATCATCATCATCATCATCATCATCATCATCATCATCATCAAACAGCTGCTTTTCAACTGAATCGTATCTCAGGATAAATATTTTCATAATTAAATCAAAGTCAATAAAAACCTCAAAATAAATAAAAAATTTAAAATAAAATTAAACCAAACTAAAGCTTAATGTTTATTGTCCTCAACATCATTATCATAATTATCACCAAGTCAAATGTATACTTTATTTGCATGTTGATCAATGTTTGCAAGAGCAGCTGTTCGGTGGAGGAAAAGATCATCTTATTCACAAACCTCGTATCTTTTGCTTTTCTTAATGGATTTGAAATCGCCAAACGACAACAGACCATCCTTATCTACATCAAGTAGGTCAAAAATCTAGAAAAAAATTATTATCATAATTGTTATCTTGGAAAAGCCCAACAAAAATGGTTACTTTTTTATCTGCTTTAAAAAACTTCGTCAACAAAAGCCGAGACTTTGACAAGATTGGCACTATAAATACCAAAATAACACTTGCTTGAACATGAAACTCGGCAAATCATCTTTACAGTTAATATCCCATTAAGCATCTTTATACCAGAGTGATTGACACAAAGGTAATGGAACAAGCATCCTACATGCTTGACCTCTCAGGAGGAGCCCAATATGAAATCATAGACACAGAATCAATATCTGCAATTTGGTCCCAATCTGATTCACGATTGGCTTAAATCAGTGCTTCTCAATTACTATCTGGAAGGCCCCCCTATGGAAAGAGAAAAACTGTCGCACTCCCTACTCGCTATAAATAAGACCATTATCCACAAAACTTGTATATGTATGCCTGTTCCCTCGGAGCCATATGCGACCCCTCTAGCATTGGATCGCGCCCCACTATATGAGAAACGCTGGCTTGAGTGGTTAAGGCCATTAGCTCAGAAGAAATAAACGAAAAACGACATTACGGATACTGCAAACAAACTTTATTTACGTTAGAACTGTCAAAAACTGATAAAAAGTACAGGAATGTAGTCTTTCTTTACAAGAAACCCAGCTTCAGGCCCAGTAACCTAAGTTCTGAACTTTAAACCTGATTCTAGTTCCAAAGTAGTTTTAAATCTGAGAATCAAGTATGCACAATAGGGTACGAATTGCAAATAGTTGAGCGGGGTATGGATCTTCAGAACTGAGTTTCTTATAAACACGTTCGTCTAAAATATATAATTGATACAACATAAAATAGTCTTTAACGTTTAGTAACCAAGTGTCCCACTAGGCTTCGTGCTCTGTTGAGTAGATAAAATTTAAGTACGTTTACAGGAGTTTTCAAGGATCAAAAGATAATGTTTAAGGAGAAGTTTTTGTGCGTTTCCTCGACAATAAGCAAATTATTTTGTAAATAAATCTGCTACTGCAAAATCCTCTCCAACAAGTATTGATTGGATATATGGAGTTTCTAAGGAGTTTTTTTCTAAAATGCATGAATTTAAGTAAGCAGTTTCTAAGGAATTTAAGGAGTAGCTCGCATCCTGTCTACAGAAGCAAGTCTTCGACAACCAATAAGAGAAAAGAAAAATTTTCAATCAGAATATTTCACTCAATTAAGGTAGTCTAGTGGTGAAATAAGCAATTTTCTTTATTTTGAAAGTGATGTTCATGAAAATCACCATAGAAGGAGATTCTTAGATGCAGAATCTAAACATGAGGTCCAAATTTGGGTGTGGTCACTGGTATCCATGGCAACAGGAATACAAAGGTTATTTTACTGCATGTGCTAGTGCATGCCTCATTTGCATGTTTTAGCATTAAATGCATGTTCATATGTCTCTAAAGGATGCCAATGACATAAGGAATGTACTAATATCATTTAAGGAGGGTATTTCAACAAATAAAGGAGGCTATTTCAATCAAATAAGGAGGGTGTATTAATTAAAATATGAACAATATCTCAATCAATTAAAGGAGGGTATTTTATTAAATAAAGGAGGTTATTTCAATCAAATAAGGAGAGTATGCTTACCAAATAAGGACGATATCTCAATCAATTAAAGGGGGAAATTTCAATCAATATCAATAAAGAGAACGCTGTAAGTGCTTACCTCACGATTGATTTTTCCGAATGAATCAGGAAGGTTGTACTTGGATAAGTCATTTGCAGTAAGAGTAGATTTCTGAAAAAAGTGCGATGAATAAGACATGATAGAAGAAAAGAAAGAACACTTATACTGTAAATTCTCTATGAAGCCCCCTGGGGGCTTATTAATTTCAAGCACTTTAGAAGGGGGCTTATTGGAGAGGAGAAGTATAAGAGAGGGGGCTTGAAAATTTTCAATAGCTAACTAAATATTTACTGTTTGAAAATAGAGAAAAATATTCATTGTTTAGTTTACACATCATTAGTTCACAGCAGAACAAACAAAATTGAAAAGTTGGGTAGTAACTGCTGATATAGAACATTTTATCTGCAGTAAGTTAATGCATGACTTTGATTCTTGATAGCTTGAGAGCTATTTCCTTCAAAGCTTGATCTAGCTTAGTTTACTCACTTCTATGAAGCTTACTTACGCTTGGCAGTATTCAACATTTTCTAGGGGGACTGAAAAGAGAGGGGGGCTTAACAAAATTTCTTGGTCCAGAAAGGGGGGCTTATTGGAAAGAGGGGCTCAATAGAGAAGGGGCTATAAAGAGACTTTACGGTATTATGAATGGGTGCATTTTGCTAAAGCTGTATGAATGGCGCCCAAGATGGAGCCATACATCCTGATCATAACAAGCACATAACTAGATGTCATGCTCTAGGTGGGCAACACCTGCCCATACAAGCACTGTGGAGGAGCTAAAGCCTTATTTTGTTACGCAAATCACTAGGCTAGTGGTTCCGTTGGGGGGGGCAAAGCCATGCAGAATTCTTAACTTAGGGGCAATGACCCCCGTGCCCCCTGAAGGTACGTGCCTGGATCATAACTAATAGTAGAATTGTTGCTTTTATTATAAATAATTGGAAAATAGTACAAAAAACTCTTACAAACATTAAGAATGTATGGGAGATAATAAGGAATTCCAAATAGCGTTATGAGAAAAATTATTAAGAAGATAGAATAAGGGAGGTATAGTCCTTCCTTAACATGATGAAACATAGAAGTACCTTCATAGCTTCAATGAATTGTTTGAAATTTATTGTTGAACTCTTCTTAGCTTTAAGAAATGATCTTATTTCTGCCCTAAACGAAGAAGAAAATTGAAAATATGAAAGGTGATGTGTCAATCAACTAAAGCCATTTATGCTGTGCATTCAAACGTTTGAAGATCAATTTCAAAATTATGACGAACAGTAAAAAACGCGATGAAGCGGGACTGTTGAGCAATTAATATCTCAACTGCTAAACAGGCCGAATACCCATAAAACGTCTACATTACCAGTGCTTGTGGTATGCTAGCAGTCTCCAAAAGCCTCTGTCGAAATTCGTTATATTCAACGTACAATGAATGGGAGCTTGAAAAACTGAATCTGCTGCAACTTTGATTTACAAAAGAGTTGTATTTCCATGAAAGACAGTGGGGTGCCGAAAGACCTTTGAGTGGGGGGTGTATCAACAAAACTTTACTGACAGGCGATGAAGTATCCCAGAATTACCGAAAAATGATGATCTATTACCGACAAACGATGATCTATTACCGACAAACGATGATCGATTACCGACAAGCGACGATCGTAAAGCAATTATTTACCGACAAGCTATAGAAATACCGGCGGTTTCCACAAGTGGGGGTATGGCACCCTCACAGCCCCTACTTCGGCATGCCCCTGTTGAAAGAATACTCACAAAGTGGTTTCCGTGTTTTCTACTTGTTCAAGCTCCATCTCGCCTTCATGAACATGATCATGGTCTTCTTCTTCCCCATGTCCTGTGTGGGTCTCGTTACCATGTTTGTGTTTCCTAATCATATCAGCCTCTTTTCGCTTCATTTCTTCCTGCTCAACATCAGAAAACTGGTACTTGTCCAATGTTGCTTTGTGTGGCTCAATCGAGCACTCTTTTGGTTTATGCTCATGAACATGGTCGAAAGAAAACGTAATAAAGAGGCTTTCTTTTGTTTTGCCAGCATACGAGTTCATTTGACTTGCCCTAGAAGTAAACATGACTCGTATCAATAGCTGAAAATGGCACTTGTGTTCGGTTTCAATGTTTACATACGTTGCACGCAGTAGCATATAGTAGCTCCGTGGGAGAATTGGGGGGGAGGGGGGTGACGACTGAAAGAATAAAGCATCATTCCTAACGAAATGAAGCTGAGAGTCCAGGGAGCGTTTCCTCTCCACCACACACTCCCCCAACGAAAATGCAGTGTTTCAGAAAATATACGAAATTTAAGATTTCAACAAATTACGAATCAACAAAGCAGAAATAAAAGCATAAATGTCGCAGCAATGACTTTCGAGCATTGGTCTTGGAGCACAAGAATGCTACGGAATAGTGGCAGACTTGGGGGCGAACAAAGGGGCTTTGCCCAATATCAACGATTTATAACTGCAGTAGCGTCAGATTTTTGGGAGGGCTGCAATTCCTTTCACTATAATAAAAGGAGGGGTACCCCTCCCAAAAATCTGAATCCAATGTCTACTACTGAACTCATCATCAAATGCCCTTCTCGGATTTGAGCCTTAATATTCTTATAAACTTTCTGAGTCTTTGCATTGTTGTAAAATTTATTCTTATAAAAATAAAATTGTAAACTTTATTCGTAATACCAATAAATATGTAGATTTGGTGAAACGCCAACAACAGCGGTATGACGGTGTTAAATTTATCAGTCTCTCTATAAACACCTTAGGAATCTTATCTCTTTACTCACCTGACTTTCTTAACGTGCTCAAAGAAACTGGCATTGACGACAAGCAAGTGAAATACATTATAAGGACGTTAACAATTATAGCAATACGAACTACATACCATGTGTTCTGCAAAAGAGGACAAGATTGGACAATCCAGAGCTGTTATTTACCTAATTACCTAATCATATTTTGTTTTTGTGACCTTACTATTGCTTTTAATATTTCTACTTTTTTAGACTTACATTTTCCCCCTTCTATAATCGGTATGCTGAAAATGAGAAATTAGCTCCAACCTGTATTCAACGAAGTTTAAGGATATGATACATCAATCAATGCTGTGTTTGTCTCTTGAAAAGATGAAGATGCAGGACAAAAGAAAATGCAATGAACAATAGAATCGGAATCTTTCTCAGAAAGGCAAAAAGTCACATTTGAAACTTCTGGAGAGCCATGCCTTTCAGGTCACTCTTCTCCTCATGTATTAGCCAATTGTAAACTACCTAGACGGAGCGAGGTTTACTATTGTATTTAGTGAATTTGAAGTAGCTGTTGCCCACCCGAATATGGAACGAAGCTCAGCGCTGAAAACCCGTTGCTTACTGTCCAAGAAGTAAGCCAGTACTTGCATCCACAAGTTTATTTTGACGTCCATAATTGAGTACCTGAGCGAGGTAGCAAAGTGGTTAGAGCGCATGCATCCTGTGCGGAAGGTCTACGTGTCGAGCCCGACTCGATGCCCTGACTGAATGTTCGCCCATTGTTCACCCTGCAGCAAATGGGTACCCGATGGCAGCACCGGGGAGATAAAGGCGGCGAAGAAAGGAACTGGCCACCGTACCTCACATGCCGATGGCTCAGCATAAGTTTCCTCTCTAACAGGCACTCCCCTACGTACGAAAGTATACGGAACTACCTTTCTTTTACTTTAATTGAGTACCTAACAGCATCGAGGACCTACGTGAGTGGCATAGCTGCCACAAAGTCTTAGCATACCGTAAATGCTCAAATTAGCCCCCTTGGGGGCTTACTTATTTTGTGGGTTTTTGCATGGGGGATTATTCGAAGAGGGAGGCTTATTCCAGGGGGGCTTTAAAAATTTTCCTAGTAGTTGGTCATATTCCAGCTGAAATTTTTCTTCTAAGAAATTGTTTCTTCCATGCTACACATTCAAGAAGTATGTTTTTCAAGAGACAGGCAAAATTTCGTTAATTAATGACTGCTTTTTCTTTCATAGCTCTATAAACCACTAACAGATTCTCAAATATGTACATTCACATGCTTGGGTGGGGGATTACACGTTTTTCTTGTAAGAAAAAAGTTTATAAGAAAATGAGACTCAAATCGTCAAAATCTTAAGAAAATCGTAAGAAAATCACGAGGCTCAATTTCCAAAATTAAGTGTTGCTATAAGTAAAAACTCGACATTTCGTCATTATTGCATTCAATATGTTAAAGATGGAATTCAAATTCACGTATACAATATTATTGACGATAGTGTAAACCACTCTAGTTAAGTTCGGGAAAAGTTAAGAAAATTGAGACTCAGGCAAAATAATGATTTTCTTATAAAAAAATGTGTATTCAAGGGGGGCTTAGTAACACTTTGTAGCTCTAGGGTGGGGGCTTATTTGAAGGAGGGGGTATTTCGAGGATCTACGGTATGTCGGGAAAAACCATTTCAAAGTAAAATTTATAACGTAGTTATAAATGCAATTTACGTCAAAGAGAATACAAATTTTTTATTTATAAGAAAGCCGTTTATAAGAAACCAGTACTCAGCTGCTCAACAAGAAAAGAAAGTTCAGTACTGGATTTTTGAGACCTAAGGAAGTTTATAAGTGTATAATTGTTTAAAATGCGATTTATCTGTGTACAAAATGCTAGGTGTGTTATATTGGTTTTCCACTAACATTTTAACCTCTGCTATCTATTAAGATTTCTCATCATTTCAAGTGTACATGAAGCTTCACTTTTCTCTAATACGCATGCACAAAACATTGGAACTCAAAAGTTAAGAAAATGTTTAGAAAATTTTGATACTGGAATCGTGAAAATGTATAGAAAGTTTCAGTATCGCGCCAAAAAAGACTGTGTAATTTAAAATTGATTTAGGACTGATAAATGATATTGCTATGCGGCTTCATTGGAAGTTTAAAACTATTCCACAATGTTTCATAAACATTTCAATAATTCAAATATCGTTGCCCAGTTTTTCGTACACAGCATTATATTAAAGCCTAAAATTCAAGATAGTAAAAAATTATGTAGCTTCAATACACTCATATATTTTGTCTTTCAGTGAGCGTCGTAGACTCTTCAAAGCTTGCTCTTCCTTACCGACCTTCTAGCTTGGTAATTACAAGTCAAAGACATCGATTTTTGTCAATTGATGGCTTACTCTACCAGATAACAATCAATGACAAGCCGTCTTACCATTTATACGGAAGATACATGCAGTCTCCTTCTCGAAGATTTGCGGATTGCCATTCAATGTCTTCCAGCTGTGGATATTTTCCAAAGTCAACACTGAAATATTGAAAAATTGATGGTACCTATCAAGCTGCCACTTCAGAAGTAAAACATTGACTCATTCATTCATCCTGACGACATAGTGGTCATTGATATGAGGAGTACACTTGGCATTTTAAAGGAAAACACTTCCGTAGAGTTGAAAGGTCTTACTTTAAGATGCTGAGCCTCTGGGACGTAAGATTCTACATTTTGAGCTTCATGGGGAATTTCCCGCCTATTAATTTCTTTGTGGTTTTGGGGCCGGTTGGTTGTGAAATTAGCTACCATGTTGCTAATATCTTGCAACTTCATTATGCGTAAAGCAGCCCCAAGGAGGCCAGAATGATAGCGAGGCAAGGGGAGCAACAGGGCACAGACTACCATGGGGGAGAAAAACTCGTCAAGAAATGGATGGCTTCCGAGACACTTTTTGGGGGTATCAGGGCTATATTTCTCACAATTAAATAAATAATTGTCTTTTCCAATCAGATACTGCTTATATATAGCATAGATCTCCAAAGGAATGACATCAACATTTGAAAAGTAAGCTATTGCAGTTCAAAAAGGCACATTTGCTCCCCCTGCTCCCCCAAATTAAAGGCAGAAGGGGTGCTTGCTCCCCTCTGCACCCCTCTTCAGCATCCATGTATACATGTTAATGAGAGGGTATGTAACATCTGCAACAGATCACAAACCTATCCACATCAACTCCTCTAATTCCAGCTTCATCCTTGATTTCCATAAACTATATCAAATAAAATAGGAGTTTGAGCATGCTCTATATTCTACATGGGGAATAATACTGCATCAATCAATTATATATAAATATATAAATATATATATATATATAAATATGAATATATATATAAATATATACACTCATATTTATAAGAATAAAGTTCATGAGAATAACAAGGCTCAGAATCAAGTAAATTAAAGAATAAATTAAGTATAATGAAGACTCATCAAACATCATCATGACTTATAAAGTTTGTGTATACACAAACACTATAAATCTTGATGAAGTTGTCAGTGTCAAAGTTAATCTACAAACAGTATTATATCTCAAATACAATTGAGATCTAATACTACTTTTAAAATTAACTTTTATGACAATACAATATTCATTCTTCTGTTCCACTTTTGTTTTGCAATGAGAAGAAGAAAGTCATCAACAAACATTCAACTATTTTCCTTTGATTTTCAGGCAAAAAACTATTCCTTTAGCACATAAGAATAATTTGTGAATAATTTTAAGCTTGAAAGCAAAAAAATTTAAGAAAACTGAGGCTCAGAGAAAAGTTAGGTAATCTTATAAAAGAGTGTAACAAAAAGATGCTGTGGCATAACAGAAAGGTGAGAGCCATGCCTGTTTTGTGAACAATAATTAAGTCATAAATTTTGTCCAAAAAATTTAGCTCCAAAGAAAAATTTCTAAGAAAGGTACTAGGCATTCACAAGTGCATCTTCAGCTTTCATCACATCTTATTTATGCTATATAAAAGAGGGATTACTATGATTCACATTGCATACCCTGTCTTTATATCTCATGTAAGGAACCATCAAGTACTCATTCCTGCCTCTCAGAACACAGACAATTTCATCTCTAAAGGTCATTGAAAAGAGTGATTTTGTTCCACCACTACTGTACCAAATAGCCTGTTGAAAATCGATAAAGACAATCAGTAAATTCTAACAAAAACTTTGAACATTTGTCCTTGAATAAACTGTTTGAATCAAATTCCTGGATAAATAAAGTTTAATTTCTATCCCTCTGTTCTTTCTCTATAATCTGAAAAGTACCTCATATAGCATCTTGATGTACAACAATGCTTTGTGGAGTAAGATCATATGTTTCCTTCCAAAGGGGATAGCTGGAGGAATTGCCCTGGGGGGTTAAAGGTCTTACTTGATTATCTGTCTCCAGGTCAAAAATTGTCCTTGGGCAAAACCATACAAAATTTTTCAATTGGGGGGAATATCCCTTCCATTGCTCTTTGAAAATGCTTGTAAAAGGCCCCATTTTGTAAAAGCCCCTCCCCTATAAGAAAATACCAACTAAACAGATGAAAACATGTTGGAAATATACTGTGCATGGGAAGGATACTGAAATATAAGGCATTATGATAAGGTGCTTGTGCACTTACAGTATCTTGCAAATGCTGCCTTGATTCCTTGCATCTCAGAGGAGATGGTAACAATAAGTCAGGTCTGAATAAAAATGGAACAGAACACAAAAACTTAATAAGAGAACCAATTTGGCTCAGAACTGTAGACCAACTAAAGTATCAAAGGAAAAATAGTCTGGTAGAAGTATTTCACTGCAGTGGTGGTTTTTCAAGAAAAATCAAGGGGGTCAAAGGAGATGAATTTGCTGAATATTTTAGAAGAAACATGTGTACTTGACAAATACTTTGGAACATTTTTCTATTTTTGTTTTTCATGAGAAAAGGTGTACAAAAAATTGAGGAACAAGCAAAAAAGTGATTTATTAATGTAAAAACTGTGTATTTGGCCTTTGGTTTCACTATTTTTGCTAAGAATTTGATGAGTCAATGGCACCTGGGGGGCTCTTTGCATCCCCAGCCCCTAATATCTGCTACTGTTTTGCTATGTATAGAAAAAATGAATCCAATATCTGATCTGTATGCTTTTCAAAATAAAAACTAGATAATTGAATGGGGCTCAAAATTCCTTATCTAGAAAGATAAAAACATTTTGCAACCAGCAAAAGTTATTTTCTTATGATTTGGTATCTATTAAGAAGAATGGTGCAAGCAATGTATAAAATTAAGTGTTTGTAACAAGAGAATTAACAAACTCACTGCAGGTGTTTTTTGACACCATCAACCAAATATAACTCCTCTTTCTGAAACCGATCAAGAAACTTTGAGAAAGTCATATGCCTATAATCTGTTATATTGTTTAACTCTTTCTTATCTCTATCAACTGACACACCCATTTTCATAATCTCTGGATTCTGCCTGAAGTATGAATTGCTCCATTTTGTAAATGCTGGCGATGTCTTCACTCCACCAAGAATTATCAATGGTAGTTTTTGATCAACATACTTGCTGAAAAATTCTAAAAGAAAAAAGCACATCTGTTCTGATACCAAGTCCTCTTTTACATCAAATTGTGGGGGGGGGCATATTGCAAATTTTTGAAAATTTCACCATCTATTTCCATTTATTAAACTCCCCATAAGTAAGCACAATTGAAGAAAATCCAACCCCCTCTGTTATATTCACACCCCAACCCAACTAAAGATTTCACAGTTGCAAAATGGATAAGTAAATACAATACAATAGCTTGTGACTGCAAATAAATATAAACAAGTAAGGGAATCAAAACATACTATACAAGATAGTAATAAGTATAAGTTAACACTTGTTGAGAAGTCCTAAAGGTAAGTAATGACAAATTGGCATTAAATACTTTTGGCATTATTTAATTTCAATAATTTTGAAATATTTGGGTCTCAATACTATCTATTAAAAATTGACCCCCAACCATTAGCAACCTCCCCTGTTACAGCAGTTATGGAAAGGCTATACCCACCTCATTTATTAACACCAATAATTCATGCTTTTTAAGCAAAATCTCAACCCTCTCGCTGCTATATCCTCAAACTACTCTATGTCAAAGGGTAGACCAATTGATTAACTATACATTGTCGGCAGTACGGTTAAATGATGAATAAAAATGCAAATGATTGGTGAAAGCAAACAAACAGGTGCTAATACAATATTAATGCCTCATAGTAGTTGATTTCCGAACTACTCAATTTCCACAAGTTCAAGGAGGTCAAGAGCAATAGTGTAATATGGAGAGGGCAGAGGTGAGTCTACCGTCACTAGTCTGAAAACGCAAAGCGTGGTACTGCAGCGTAAACTTATAACTTATATTTCTAACATAGTCCATTAAGTATACTTTCTATGCAGAAGCAGATTTGCTATTCTTTGCTAGCACTATAAAATGTTTGTCTTTCCACGTAATCTCTTCCCTCATGCCACCCATGCCAACTAACAGCTCAAGAACAATGTTATTGTTGTCTCCACATTCGCTCTCCTCAGAGCCAACAACGCTCTATTGTTTTCTCTGTCGCGACATTTATTTGAAGCAAGCTCCAAGAGCACTAGAACTGCACACTTCTACAAAAAAAGTAGTATACTAATGCTGCTAACATGATAAATAGTCCTACCTTGAGGGCTAGGATAATCCACAGCCGATTCAACAGGATGCTTTGGCCTGCCTGTTCCAAGGGGCTTTAGATGGCCAGGAGACAAGCGTGGGTCGTGGACAGAGAGGCTTACCGATTTCTCAACGGCAAAAAGAATGAAGATGCAAATAAGTAACAACTTAAATATCATTTTCTTTCAGAATTTGCAAGCAGTTTGAAAAATTTTCTTGGTTTCCCTTTCGATATGTTCCAAGCAACACCTCTCCTTGCGCATATCTTCCGCAAACAAATCTTCCGCTCTTACTGCGAAGGAGACACTTCGCACCCCAGCTCCTCCATAGAGGTTTCAGACCGACAAACAATTTTCTTCTCTGTATTTTACTGGCAAACACTCTTTTAACATTACAGAGGCGGATCCAAACCGAGTTCCTTGCTGCCCAGAGCTGTTATTAAAATGGTGTAAATTTAATTGATAGGACTAATGAACAAATTTGCGTTTGCAGGCCTTCTTTTGATTTTGGTTGCTAAATCTGTGAAAGTGGTTACTTCGAGGGTTCAATTACTCTTAAAAACAGTTCCTAAGAGATTGTTGTGATATTCTGTGATGTTTTGCATGACTCTAGCGATTTTCATTTTTTTGTGATCTTCGTGATTTTTTGTGGTATTTTTTGATTTCACAAGTTAGGCTGGATCTCTCTTAGTGAAATACCTCTCGTGCTATATATCAATTTTTGCTCAAAATTTTAGCAATGGTTAGATGAGCGTGTACAGGGCGTGACCTTAAAAATTGATATCAGCTCCACTTGATTCCAGACCCCGTGCTTTTGGAACTCAGTCAGATTTTAGGCTGCATCCGCCCCTGAATTAGGCTACGTTTACACGGGGCCGGCCGAATATTTGAGCGGCCAAATATTAGGTCGGCCCCGTGTGAACGCTACCTAAGGTTGCTTTCGTAAGCGACCGAATATTTGCACGCCTAAGTGATCTAATTTGAGGTGGGTTAGCCAATATTTAGGGAGGTTGAAGAAATGAAGGGAATTGTTATAGGTGGTGAGAATATGAACAATATGAGATATGCAGATGATACAGCTTTGATAACTGAATGTACTTTAGACCTGCAAGAACTAGTCACAGCAGTTAATGAAAACGGCAAACCATATGGCATGGAAATGAATGTGATCAAAACAAAAACAATGGTTGTAAGCAGACAAGACCCAGTGCCAAACATTAACATCACTATTGAAGGAAAACCAATTGAACAAGTTAAAAATATGGTGTACCTAGGACACATGGCAACGGAAGATGCAAGAAGTGAAAAGGAAATCAGGAGAAGGATAGAAATAGCAAGATCAGCATTTGAAAACATGTCAAAGACGCTAACATCAAGAAGTATTAATATAGAACTTAGGTTAAGACTAGCCAAATGTTATGTGTAGTCAACACTGCTATACGGGTCAGAGACGTGGACTATGACTAAAAGCCTAACAAAAAAGATAGAAGCTGTTGAAATGTGGATCTTTAGAAGGATGCTAAAAATCTCATATACGGAGCATAAAAGCAATGACGCAGTGTTGAAACTAATGAAAATAGAAAAACAATTAATAAACACCATCAAGCAGAGAAAATGTAGCTACTTTGGACACCTGATAAGAAGAGATGGACTACAAAGACTACTACTAGAAGGCAGAATTAACGGAAAAAGAGGACGCGGCAGACCAAGAACAATGTGGATGGACAACATCAAAGAATGGACTAAATTAAACTATAATGAGAGCATTAGAATGGCACAAGACCGAGAGAAGTGGCGATCCATGGTAGCCAACCTGCTGAAAGCGGACGGCACATGATGATGATGATGAAGTGATCTAACTTGAGGTGGGTTAGCCAGCCCCGTGTAAAAGTTGCACAGATATCTTTTTCTTCAAATTAAAATGAATATTAGGCAAGTTTTTTCCGCAAATGACATCATCCCTTCACTAATAAGAGCATTACTATCACGGTTTGACATAGCACAAAATGTGCAGTTCTAAAAAAGTTTCTACAGCTCTAATGAAAAAACTGTGTAATTAAAATCTTTAAAATTTAGCGGCCCAAGGGTGCAAGAAAGTAAATAGCAGTAAAAATGGTAGACTTGGATATGAAATGATAGGCCAAGCGCAACTAGAAATGGAATTTTTAGAGGTAGTAGCATTTATGTACCCCTTTTCGCTAAAAGCAGGGAGTTTAATCCCATCTGCAACCAGAATTTGATGCTTCAACACAGCATCGCTGGACTTCATGTGAGGTTCCAGATTTTTCTTTAAAAGAACCCTTTGACAGAGGTACATATAAGAGAACACTTAACGTCTATCTCACAATTTATTGGAAACCTTAAGAAATAATAAAAAGAAGGGGTAAACATCGAATATTATTAAAGATAAAAAAGACAGTAACTATGAATATAATACATTGCAGGTAATATTTCAATCTGCAAGGTGTTTGGATGCAGCAAAATTGACGTTTCCTGCTTAGCGGCTATTCGCACAGTACACGCTCAAGCAAGGGTCAGGGGTTGGGAAAAGCATGCTTTGTGTACAAAGGGAGGGGGTCAAAGGCTTCAAGAATTTGCACACACGTACTACGTGAATAATGCCTAGTTATGGACATGAACAGTGGGCACAGTGAGTGAGGGGCGTGGAGCTACAGGTGCCCCTAGTAGAAAATCTATCTGAAATTTGAGTCTTGTGATTTCTAGAGCATTGTGATCTTCGTCAAACACTTTGGATTATTTCTGCCACTAGCTCCTTAAAACGACCTCCCACTGCAAACCCAGACATGAGCCCAAGCATGAAACACTGGAATGTTCACAAGAACATAAAATGGAAAGGATGAGATGGATGTTTAAAGTCATTACTTTTCAAAGTGTAAAAAACTTCAAGTTACAATAAGATACAATAAGATACATGTGAAAATATAGAAATATCCTAAAATGGCATAATAAGCATGATGGCATTTCCACTACGTTACTTGAGCCTATTGGTAGTTTGGGATAGTCTACATAACTACAAACAAAAGAAACTCATACATCAACATGTTGAATGCGTCGTGCAACAAAACCATGTTGAAATGGAAGAAAAAAGCTCTCGGGAGTTTTGATTTCATATTGATTCTCTATTACACCGATAACACCCCAACGGAGTAACATCTGCTGCATTATGTATATCCCCTCTTAAAATTCATTGAGTCCCCTTACACTGGTATCGCCAGGGCCGTGCTGAAATAGGGGATGCTGGGTGGGGGTGTCACACCATAGCATTTCCGAAATCGATCATTGTTTGTCAGTAATTCCGGGGCACTTAGGACCCGTTTACCCTATACCGGATAGCTATCGTCGCGCAACAATTTTTCTATCGGATGGGAGGGGGGCACCATTTACTCCATGCCAAAGCTATCCGGCAGGAGACGCTCCGCAAATTAGAAGGAAAGTTACTTCGGGGTGTAGGTGATATGAAAGTCATGCCATATTGTTGTAATGCTATCTGGTATAGATCGCCTTATCCGACAAAGATAATTCCATGACGCAATGCGACGATAGAAGCCGGTATAATGTAAATGGAGCCTTAGTATGATGCTGATTGAAGACTGCCTTTAAAAAGCTCTGCTAACGGACAAATATGTTTTTCATTCAGAGGTGCTAAACGTTGGAATGGCCTTTCAACTGAGGCCAAACAAACTACTTCATTCAAAGCCTTTAAGTGCCCAATTTAGTCTGCGTCAGTGTATTTACAGATTATCACATCCGTTTTAAATTGTATATTATGTTATTTTAAGATTTGTAATTAGACTGTTTAAGCATTGTAATTAGGTTTCATATTTTGCAATTATTATTTTTTTGTTAGATATGTAAGTATAATGTAGATGGAAGGCCCCTTGAAGATCAGTTACTACTGAAGGGCCACCCTCCTTAAGTATGTGAAATGAAAATGAAATGAAATGAAATGAAAGTAGTCTGTCAGTGAATGCTTGATGCTACACCCAAACGACTCTCAGCACGCCACTGGATACCGCTGTCGAATGCTTAAATTCACGCACTATCGCAACTAAAAGTTCTAAATGACTACCACAAAACGAGCAGAGCACACAGAAAAACAGCATTATCTACAAATATTCACAAACACACACATTGACACACATTCATACACATTTAGCTAGGAAAAAAACACGCACGTACAAGCAAAGATATCCACACATCTCTTATGTAATGGTTGAGACAGATTTTAGACAATGCTTGATCATTGAAAAACAGACAACATACAGTATTATCTCGCCACTATGAAACTGACTTATAAGAAACTGCAGTCTGCCAGATGGCACCATATCCACCCTGATATATGACAACAATCACTCTGAAATTTTAAACCAGCTTTCCTAGAAATAATTTTGATTGGAAAAATTATATTTTCAAACACTCCACAATACCACTTTCAAAAATTTGGTTTAGTGCAACCCAAATAAAAGCAAATTTAATAGTTTCTTTTAAAACATACTTCGGCCATTCCAGGGAATTGTCGATCAGAGGGATAATTTTCTAAACATAGCTTTAGTTTAAGGAAATGATGTTAATAGAAAGAGATGCCTCTAGTGCTTCCAATTGTACATTTCCTGAGTTTCTTAATTGTAACAAATTATTCAACCTGCTTTATTTTTTGTCCATTCACAAGAAACCAGGCAGCCTGGTTTTACAAAATGAGTTTCTTAGTGGCAGGGTAATACTGTAGGGCATGAGAGTGTGCGAATGTGATGCAGTGTTTATACCCATATCAACACTACAAAACTAGCCCACATTTGGCCTAGGCTCGGCCCAGATGTATGTTGTGACCACACTACAAAGGATAAAATTGACCAAGCCCAAGATGTAACCCGTGTGCGTGCACAAAATGTGAGGAGCAAACATGACTAAATGCTGGCGGAAACTTTTGGTAGAAAGGAAATCCCTAGATTTGAGATTTTGCCACATGTTCTGTTGATGAGGCAACGATGAACATTGATATTGAACTATTTCATCCACTCAAATGGTTATTAGCGCTCCATGGTCAGAAGCTAATAGATTCATTCTCCAAATTTTCTTAAAAAACTCGTGGTAGTAAAAAGAACACTGCCTGTTTTCCAAAGCTTTCTCACGAATTGTTGTTTTCTCGATAGTCTGCTACACGCTATACTCTGGGCCAAGATAGCTTAGGCCGAGCCCAGGTTTATCGCGTGCACACTAGCATAGGCTAGGCCAACGTTGTGGAAACTTAGGCTGAGCCAGAGCTAGTTTGCGTAGTGTGGACACGCTTTATAGGTACATCTACATGGCATTTATGCGTCACAAGGGAGTACCACTGGCGTGCTAATTCTACATTGTACGAATGTGTCACAAGGGTGAACCACTGACATGCTGTTTACTGTCTTATAATGCTCAGGGCGAGTAAACTACTGTTGTATAGGTTATGTAAAATCATTGAAAGTTCTAGTAATTACTAATCAAAATGAAGAAATAAGATTCATTCCCAAAAGTTAGAGCATCTATTTCCCATCTGGGAGTTCTTCCACAGATAGCTTTATTCTTCTTAACCAACCAGTTACATCAATATTTCGTGATTCGTTCTCTTTCAAAAATGGGTGCAGCTGCAAGAAAAAGCAAGGAATCTGCAATGAATCTACCATTATCATGCCAGGAAAGTCATTCTCTTGAAGTCATTGCTTCACAGATGAAGGAAACAAAGTTTCCATTTATAGAAATTTAAAAAGACAACTTATTTATGTGAAATTATAATTAGTGTGGAATTCTCCACGCAAAATCCTGCTCCAGGAAAGTAAATGCCACGAGTAAATCCATTTTTAAAAAATACCTCTGATTGCAAAACTTTTAACTAAAGCTACAACAAAAAGCTACACAAAATGGAAAACAAAGTGATAAAATTTGTGTTGAAGTAAAACTCACCAGCAACTCTGCATATTTTGGCCTATCTTTTACTTCTTTGGTCAAACTAAAAAGAAACCATAGAACATAATGATCAAACTTCTCTACGTGCAGTTAGTTTACAATTGGTTATCTTGCTAGAAATACAGACCTTTCAATGAGACGCGTGCGATTGCTCGCAAGCGCGCAGGCACGCAGCCTACACGTCCCACGCGCTCGATTTGTTGCGCACGCAAGTTGATCAATTTCATTGCTAGCAAGCGATGAAATTGATAGACTATACATTCAAGTATAATTAGTCTGTTGGTACTACAGAACTTTACCAAAGCACGAAAAAGCGGCAACATTCTTTTCACATACTAAAAGCTTTTTTCGTCCGCCACTCATCAGAGCATCAGAGTCTAATTAATTTTAGACTCGTTGTTTTTACATATACGAGGTGGCTGCTCTCTTGCGGCATAACATTTCTTCCTGATGCTCGTGGAGACAAGTTTCTTCCTGATTGGTCACACTTGGGGCCAATTAGACGCATCCTATCACATGTAACCGCATCTGGATATATATTTCGGTTAACCTTTAGGTAACCATCCAACGCTTTCATACTCTGATGAGTGTCGGGCGAAAAAAGCTTTTAGTATGTGAAAAGACTATTGCCACTTTTTCGTGCTGTAGTCAAGTATAATTGGAAGCTCATAATAAAAGGTTTGGTTACTAACATACTTCTGCAATCAAGTTACTTCACTGTGCTACTGAATGCTTTGTATCCTTAAAATAGTTGATTTTTTTTATAAGCAAATGATGAAGGCGAGGAAAGCGAGGATGATAAAGAATGCTTTTGCTGAGGAACAGTATAATTTCGCCTTTCCTTAGATATTTTATAGCTTTTATCAATATCTTCTGTTAGTTGACAAAAATTCTATTCGAAAAAACAGCGCGCAAACGAGCCTACGCGACTGATCAGCAGCGCGCGTCTGATTTGCTTATTAGAAAGTTTACGCAATACGACGCGCCTGCTAACGACGAGCCAAAGAAGTCTAGAAACGAGCGCAGTCACGCCATCCTCTCGCAAGCTTTGGCGCGAATCTGAATATCGCGCTAGTTTCTAGACTCCTTTGGCTCGTCATGAGCAGACATGTCGTGTTGCGTAAACTCTCTATTGAAAAGACTGGAAATACTACAACTTCACATTCAGTAGTTTGGTGTATACCAATCCTTTCCTCTGTTGATGATAATGGTAGGTACTTTTCAATACGTTATCGTGATGATTGCTTTCTATCTTAACAGTCCATGCCCGGAGATACGTGCATTCGCAATTCCACGTGCACGATCCCTAGCACGAGTGAAATATCGCCCGTGCCAACATTACTGTCAACCGTGTAATAACACATAAGCTCAAATTTGGAACACAATAATCTTGTCTTTAAAATTGTGAGAAATATCAAAGTCATACCAACTATTGACGAAATGAAGACAGTTTTCAGAAAAATTAATGTTGGCATTATTGACCAACTTCGGAGCAACTCCATTGACAACTTCAGATAGTTGATCGAAAATGCTGTTCCAATTTGGGAAAGGGAATCTCCCAGCTGCAATTTCAATCTAAAAAACAACAATCCAATAAATGTCAACAACAACGTGAAATTGAAAAACGGAAAAGTCATACCAAGATCCGCTGCAATACGATTTCATCACTTGATAAGAATGAATGGAGAATGAAGAAGAAGAAGAAGAATGAATGAATATTAATGCACAGATTTGTACATCAATTGAAAAGAAAATGAAAAATGCGTACGAGCGAGATGCCAAGACTCCACACGTCGGAGCGAATGTCATATCCAAGTTTAGCTGTAAGTGGATCGATTCTTTCAGGCTGTAAAAGCCAAAAAAGTTAATAAACATGATAAATAAATTAAACGTAAAAGATGTCGAAAAGGAACGTAAAAATGTCGAAAAAGAACGTAAAAATGTCGAAAAGGAACGTAAAAGGTGTCGAAAAGGAACGATAAAATGTCGAAAAGGAACGTAAAAAATATCGAAAAGGAATGTAACAAATGTCGAAAAGGACCATTAAAAATGTGAAAAGGAACGTAAAAAATGTCGAAAAGGAACGTTTCTATAAAGTTATCACAAAACAATGCCAATTCAAAGAGAAACGTCAGCTAATTTTACAGTGCTCAGAATTTAAATCCTAGAAAAAGATATCCATCAGTGTTCGATCTAGTTCTGGTGGCTAAATGGCCGGCAGTGAGAAGTGTTACAACTAGTAAAATTCTACTCAAATTTCTCTACAAAATTTATCACGCTTACTCTTTGGCATCGAATATAGCATGTTGCTTCAAAAAAATATAATTTGGGGGGTTGCTAATAGGGGGGTCAATGTTCAATAGACAGTATGGGGATCCAAACATTTCAAAATTATTGCAATAAGTTTGTTTTGATTTCCGTACTTGTTAATATTGATTTTGCATTCTTGTCGCTGCTATCGCTCACCCCACCTTGAGTAGCCTGATATACCTAGCTTTTTCAGCTAATTTGGGTCTACTATGCATGCCGCATCCAGGCATGGGACCCCTAGTTTAATTTCCCTTCCGAAGGACGACGGAGTGAGCTGTTTTGGTCGTTCATCTGGGGGTCGCCCATCCAGTTTCTGACCGTACACAGCCATGCTTAACTTCAATTAAATTAATGGAACTGGCTGGGCCGGTTGGCCGTTCACAGTTCACATAGCCAATGTATTTTATCTACTTATCCTTTTTAAAACTTTAAAATCTTTAGGCTAGTAAAATGTCGGTTTTGGTTTTTTCAAAATTGCTTGGCTAGGGGTGGGTGTTTAATAAATGAAAATAGGTTGTGAAATTTTCAAATTGCACGTGATACGACCAGATCACGCTGTGAGCAGATGCCATAGGTCCAAGGGACGTTCCTAGATATTTTTTTAGGTGCAGGTCCCTACATTTATCGATAAAGTGGTCATAACCCCCGGCTTCCACTAAACAACAGAACGCACATCTTCTTTCTGGGTTTCTAGAATACAAAAATAAAAAGAACTTGAATACACAACAGGGTGACCAACAGTCAAATAAAACTTTTTTCAGGGTGTACCAGGGAATTTCGGCTATGCGTTTGAAAAATGATTATGATGTATAGATCTTCTGCTTGTACCCATCCACATTCCATTCTGTGTTTTACTTGAAATTTTGTTTCCATTGCTGTTGGGAACGAGGTTGCTTACTACAGAACATCACTGACACACGGAACGTTGTTTTTCCCCCACCAACATCATAGATCCTCCTCCACTGCGTTACAGGAACAAAAAATGCAACAGCACTGCACGGCCAAACTATTGCTGTACGGGACATCTGCTCCAAAGAATAATTTTTCAGGGGTTGATTGTAATTTCAGGGTTTTCCAGGGCATTTTTCCAGGGGCAAAATATCAAGGACTTTTCAAGATCTTCCAGGGTTTCCAGGATCTGTTGGCCACGCTGCACAAGGGGTAAACTAGGCGATTTGTCGGTAGAATTTTTCTGGGAGTATAGCATCCCGACCCCTCACCTATTACAGGAAAAAGTCTGGCAAGTATCAGTCTTAGCTCTACTAGCTTTCACATTGAAATACATTGCATATGCAAATCGTAGTTACAAAAGCATAATACGTACAGCCATGTATGGCTGACAACCAGCATCTCTCGTCCTTGCAATCGAATCAACAAGATGGCCGCTGATTCCAAAATCGCATAGTTTGATATATCCAGCATCATCTACCAGCATGTTTGACGGTTTTACATCTAAATTGAAGATGAGAAAGTGTAATTAAAAAATCAAAATAAATCCTTTTCAAATAATCTAAGCACTTGAGGAGGTTGCAAGATGATACAGAATTGGCATCTCGCTAAAATTTATTGCAACATTCTAAACAGTGATGCTGAATAGAGCATGATGCGCAAGTTCTTGCAATGTTTGAATTTAACTCCTGTATTTGTCATTTTGTACTGATAGTAGGATCAGTGACATATGGAATTCAGCAAGATTCGGCCCCATCTTAATTTTCTCTCCAAATAATAAAAAAAATCATTTGTCTTTTGAAAAATGAAAAAAGTGAACAAATGAAGGAAAAAGAGTCCCTTCAAGACCTAAAAAGCTTGGGGATGATTCCACATCTGAGTAAACCAAGTGTACGTCTGTTATCAGCTTTCGCACCGCTTTTCCTAAGCAACTAAGAGCCACTAAACAACATTTTCTCGTTGAGTATACTGCCTTATCTAGTAGCTATCAATAGAGTACTGCAACCCCAACTGGCCATATGTAGGCTTTCCAGGAGCTGAAGATAGAGAATAAGATTTTGTCCAAAATGTACGTGCACTACTATGGAATTGTTCTTAGGGTTTTCCAGAAATGTCGTAATGTTTACCTGTTCTTTAGCATAACCTAAAATAGTTGTCCTAACGTAACTGGTTACGGTAATACAACACAAACGCAAAATAATTGAAATTAATAAATCACTGTCACCAGTGTATCTGAGGGAAAAATTTGAGATGAAAGGAAGAGTAAAATTACCACGATGGATGATCTTCAGTTTTCTTTTCAAATAGTCTAAAGCTTTCACGACCTATAAAGAGAAAATTAGTAAGATCGTAACAAATAATACTATGTCTTAGGCAGTACACCGTGGTGTAAAAGAGAGGGTGTGCGGCCCCCTCTGCGGTAAATAAATGTCTTCGATGTAAAAGTCCATTAAAAATGAACTGTTTCTTTTGAAGACAAAAATGCCTTATTGAAAACTTGTGAGAAATGGTTAGTTCATACGATTTAAAGCATTAAAAACGCTTTCCTACTGGAACACTTCCCAAGTTTCTTACACAGCTAGATAGAAAAAGTTTTAGTTTCTAATAAAAATGAGAGTAAGAAAAGCGCCCCCTAGTTTTCAATTTACTTTACACCACTGACTGTAAAGTAAAGGTAGTCCCGTATACTTTCGTACGTAGGGGAGTGCCTGTTAGAGAGAACACTTATGCTGAGCCATCGGCATGTGAGGTAGGGTGGCCAGTTCCTTTCCTTGCCGCCCTTATCTCCCCAGTGTTGCCACTGGGTACCCATTTGCTGCTGGGTGAACAGTGAGCGAGCGTTCAGTCAGGACATCGAGTCGGGCTCGACCCGTAGACCTTCCGCACAGGAGGCATGCGCTCTAACCACAATGCTACTCGCTCACCACTGACTGTACATGAATGAAATACTGAAACCTAGGTATATGTCTTCAAACGCAGGACTATTCTCTGTACAATCAGCTGTTTTCGTTTAGCTTTCTTGTTGGAGAACTAAATTCTACGAACACCACTGTCACAAACCCACCTCCAGCTGTTAGTGCTTAATTTTAGATACGAATTAACAAAACGTATTTACGAATTAGAGCATCAATACGTATTAATAAGAGGAAGCAAATGCCAATGCAAATGCATTTGACAATCCTTTACTTCTTACGAGATGCGGTCTGTTGACTTTTCATTTTATCTCTCATTTTAGATTATAAAGGAGGGTTGCTCTTCAGTTTTACCTGTTTTCCAAGAGGACTTCTGAGCTTGATGTGGAGAGTTTGTGGGAATAGATGCCACATACAACTGCAGGGACTAACGATGTTGAGGAAAAGAACCATACACGAGTCCTTCCCATCCCCATTTCTTCGGTGTGTGCACAAAATGCGCAGGAGTTTGTTTCAAATCCCCAGAACCTTCCTACTCTGTTGAAAGAATATTTGCGTTTTTCAATAGCTAAGGAGTGTACTTCTTCTGTGTTCTAAAAACATGGGTCTGTGCCATAGGCGTAGGAGGGCTTCAAATTCAGAGGGCTGTAAATTTCTGCCTGACTGAGTAAGGCGATTTGGAGAACAGTCAGAAAAGTTGCCTGAAGTTCCTATTGTTCTTTCAGGAAAAATGCCTGAATGTACCAGATTTATCCCCCAAATAAGGGGGCCTGTAGCCCCCTCTGCCAGCCCTTCTCCTATGCTTATGGTCTGTACTATAAACCAGTCTTTGTCATTTAGTGCATGTGATCACACGAAAAAGCACTGGTGAACTGGGAAGTCAAAGTGAAAGTGCTTTTCATTGCACGCTCAAAAAAGAGCTTGTGAGATTTTTCTAGTCATTATTTTGAAACGTCATGGAAATTATAAATAACTGGCCACTATATTTGTGTGTCTATTCTATCTCTATGGCACGTTGTACTTCCTTTGTATTGCTTCTTGATCTGCTGGGTGCATGTGAAAAAGATTTGCTAACAATGTGATCATACACGCCAAATCATTTTGATGTGCTCACCATAACACGAAGGCCTTTTGCACAATGGGAAGAACTGCTCTAGTGCTACTTCCAGTTCCTACGTCAGAAGAAACAAATATGCAAAATGACACTTACGGACAGACCGATACGGCCAATTATATCCTCTGGTATCGTCTCATGGAGACGGTGATGAACAGTTTTATATAACTTTTCCAATGATGTTGACATTAGCTCCATGCATATCCAGCAGTCGCCCTGATAGAAAAATAACACATAATGAGAAAAGATAGCTACATTATTTGGCAAAACCCAGCAAAAGTTTACTGGAAAATTACTGGAAAAGAATGAGCTCAAAGTACAAAAATACAGGCATTGTTAATAAGTTCATTGAGTAACAACAAAATAAGCTGTATGAGTAAACTTAAAAGCAAAAGACAATCAACCAACTCTATGGAATTTGATGGACTTTCATTTTACCAATATCTTTGGGTTCATGCCATTTTGCTCAATGATGCCAATATGGGCCAAAATTTACTAATGCACAAAGATGCAAGTGACTAAAAGACAAAAATAAACAGGAAGCATGTTAGAAGTAGCTTTCTACCTCTTTAAATAATGCTCCATAGAACATAACTATATATGGGCAATCTCCACTGTTCATAACTATATCCAACTCTTTTAGTAGATGCTTCTGTTCTCTTTCATCAACAGTTGATCTGATTCTCTGCAAAATTAAGCAGCTACCATTGAAATCATATATAAGTATGACTTTTGAAACAGAATTTTTGTTTAGTCCATGCATGAGCAACCTACTGCCTGCAGGCCAAACCTGACTGGCAGAGAGTGGTGACCTGGCCTGTATAGAACTTTCCATATCCTCTCCTGTGAATTGATAAACTAGTGAAATATTTTTGAAACTTGGATTTTTGCAATTTAAGGTTATTCCAAGCCTAAAGAAAGTGTGTTTTATCAAGATTTTCAAGAGAATTCCTTGCAATATGATTTAACTTTATTGGCTACCTGTAGAAAATTATGTCACACACTGTTGTCTCATATGAACAAACATAGATCATTTTCTATCATGCGTCTTCTGTTCCAGGCCCACGGCCTTTGATAAAACACAAATTTTGCCCAGATGAGAAATGGCTTGCCCACACTAAAAAGAGAAATTGTAGAGAATATGTCACAAATAAGGCACCTTAACAGCCATTTCAAGTCCACTTTCCCGATGCAGCATTTTGCTGACTGTCCCAAAACTTCCTCTACCAATCTCCCCATGGTCTATTAAATCTTCTGCAGAATATGTGTATGTCTGATAGAGCAAAAAGAAAATGAAAAAGGAAATCAGTGCATGATTCTAAGACATAACAAAGTAAATTTTAATCATGAGTTATTACCACAAAAATGCAGAAAATAAAGCATGCCAACATAAGAAATTTGAACAAAAATTTGTAAATTCCATGAGGAAAAATGCTTTCAAAATAGTTTCATCATGTAGTTATAGACTGGCCATTCAATTAAATGGTTTGCAAGTGCTAACTCAAGTTTTAAAAAAGCTTTGAGGCTGCAAAATATAGTAATAGCTTGCATATAAGAACATGAATTTTTCAATTTAGCCTAAATGGGGTTTTATGTAAAAAGTACATGAAGTAAAATTTTGGCTACTATGTTTCTTAAAATAGGTTCTTATATTCTACACTAACTTCATCTTAATATACTAAATAAAGCATGAATATCATCTGATAATACAGTATAAATTCATTGTTTGCACAACAGGACAATGCCTATAGGAAATTCAGTTTAGGTACAGCATACATTTCTTACAAAATTTAACATGCAGATACTTAAGTCGCAACCCCAATGATAAAATCCTTGCTAAAAATTTTAGCCTAAATAGGCTCTTATGTAGCACTTTTCCTAAAACCTTGGATCTTATATGTGAGCTATTACTGTATTGCCTCTCATAAGAACTGAGAATTTCTTTACATTTGTACTACTCTACAACAATGCATTCTTGCTTAAAATACATAACATTTTCAATTCAATGCACATGTGGAAATGAAAGCAAGTCTCACCTGTCCTTTGATATTGAGTGTTCCTGTTGTCTTCCTTGATTGCAGAAGATGAAGGCTGTAGCTGGAAGCAGAGAGCATTGAAAGTTATAACCTCGTAATAAAAGAAGGCTGATAAAAATAGTATTATTTTTCTTTCAAACTTTATGTATAATATATTGCTAAGTACTGAAAGTTGAAATATCACTAAAAAGGCAATCTGCACTTGGCTGGCTTACAAAAAAACTATAGTTTATATGATGTTATGTCAGTAAGAGAGGAGTTCTGGGCCAGTCCATGTTTGCTTCTCATGCAGAAAATGTAATAAGTGGTGTGTGTGTGATGATTGTGGACATTTATTGATATGTAGTTGTGGTTTGTCAATGTCTAGCTATTTGCACATGTCAAAAATGATTCCAAAGCTTTGCCAAAATACCAAGAGAACTAGATGATAAGTTTATAAATTTTAGTCTAAGGCATGTCTTTGCAGATTGTTCTAGAAAAGGTCAATACTTAATTTCCTTTTATGAGCATTATATTTGAGGTCCATTTCAAAGCCAACTGTTATTCATATAATACAGAGGCATTTATCCTCTATACATAGAAGCATATCAGGATGAAGACTATCACCATTTAGAATAGATGGCAAGAGGGAGACTGGCAGATTTTCATATAGTTTAGTTAGTTTTAGTTGTGGTAATGTACACACCAGGCAATATATTAATATCAATATTGATAATTTAAATATAACAAATGCATCAAAAACCTACTATTTACCTTTTGTTTGTTTCAGAAAATGATGGTGAAGGAACTTTTGGCTTTGTTGATGGAGCAGATTGCATAAAATTTAGAGACAGCTTTCCTCTATCTGGTCTCCCATCCATGATGTCTGTTTCTTAAGATTTTCAGCTTTGTAATATGTTCATCAGCTACACATGTTCTCCTAAAACAACAGTTCAGCATCAAACATAAATGCTAAGCAATTCAGAAAATAGACATGATCAAATATAAGTGCTAAACAAGTCAGCATTGAGCTACAGGGAAATGTGGTTACAACTGAATAAGATCTACACAAAATAGCCTCTTGGTAAAATTAAAATGATTTCCATAGTACTCAATTTAGCATCCTCTATCACTATCATAATTAATTTGATTATGTCAGCATACAACCACTAGCAATAAGATTAATTCAACAATAAGATTATTCAATGATAAGACTTAAAATCTAGGGGAACGTAACCTTCTGCTTGAAAGAACATTAGATTTGGGGAAGAATCAAAACATTCACTTTTGTCCTGTGCCAATGACTAAGATAACTTCATTTCACTGCTGAAAAGTATGTAAAGTATGCATGCTTTTAAGCAGCTACATTACTAATTGCAATAAAATTTTTATAGTGTGAAACCAAATAAGATCATATCTATCTTTGGCACTTTACAATATTTAATGATCAATGTCCCATGTATCTATAAGTATCTAAAATTTTCTATGAAGCATAAAAAACAAGTTTGAAATAATATGTTTTAATGTATGTTTTAAGAAAATAACAAGCTCCTGAAGTCCAAGAGATTTCTAAAGGAGACCTTACAGTATGACTAATCGTTGCATAACACTGGGAATTTCCAGGCTCAATTTCAGATTGAGAAGCCAATGATCTGATGATGTGGTGCTAAAACATTATGCATGACTGGTACTTTCAGATCCCATTGTACATAGATCCTGTTACCTGAACAGAGGTCCAATGATCTACTGTTTGGTCAATGCTACCAATGGGATTAAAATTTCCTTATCTTCTAATCCAATAGGGTTTTAGAAAATCCTTACAATCTTTCTCGTGCTATCAATTAATCTATATTTATGTAACTAATATGAAGTTATTATCTATATCCCTCAGCATTATGGCATTTTGATTGAATGATGAAAAAGATGGCATTGGTCTTCCAGAAATAAATGTATTGGCACTCAGAAACCCCAGCTCAACAAATCTACTACCTATATCATAAAGATCAAACAAGGGAAAGAAATTCCTTAGCAAAATAGGGCCTTTGAGAATAATGGAAACTATACATTATTCACAATAATCTGACTTGGTGCACAATTTTTAAAAAATTCAACTACTTTTTGGACATGCTGCTTCTTTTTGTCAAAATCATAAGTTTGACATTACTAAATCATTCCAATCTATTGGATTTGTTAGATTGTTAATGGATTTGTTGGGTTATTAATGGATTTGTTGGATTATTGATGGGTTTTTCAAAATCATGAGATTTTTCTCATCATAGGATGCACTATCATTCTAAACAATGCAACACACAGTGGATGCATTGCAAATAACACCAAATGTTCTAGCAAAATGTGGTAGTAATGAATAGATCTAGCCCTTACTACATAAAACTACATGATGAAAATAAATTTCATAAGTGATACCAGTATATGTTGATTCACCTCAACTGTCTAATAAAGGTCCCCAGCTAATAAATGTACTGGTGGGGGGAAGGGGGCATTTGAAAACACAAGAAACAAGGACTTGTGGAAGGCTAGCTGATTAACACAGAGGATTTAGGGACCCCCTGAAAAAGTCCTTATTCTAAATAAATGTAAATCACAATTCAGGATGGTGATTTTGCATGTAATTCTTGAAAGAAAATGAATGTCAATAAGAATAGTAAGACTCAATTTCACTCAAATATGAGACTAATTTAAGAAAGATTGAAACCTCAAGCTCCATAAAGTTATAGATTTTTCATTTATTTGAACTTTTAGGTTACGTTGCAATATTTGTTGTTCTGGTCAGTTCTTGTTTTGCTTTGTAATAAAGGATCACATTAGCAAAGATATGAATTATTTCCTCAAACTTTCAGGTAAATATACGCTCTTTCAGGCAAATTCATGTTCAGAAAAAGCTTAGATATTCCAACAAAAAATGTGTGAAGCATGCAAATTATGTGATTTCTAGAACATAGTACTTCCCCTTCTCAGATATTCTCTTTCAAAAGCCCATTCCTATATTTGAAAATACATTCTATTCTATACTCAGTTTCAAAATAAGTAGCATATGAAATGAAAATGATTGAAATAAAATGCCCTGGAAAACTTGATACCCTGTTTTTTGCACACAAATAATCTAATCTTTTTAGTTTGATGTCTCAGGCATTGTCTGATGCAAGAGGTCATAACAATCACATTTGTTGGTGGGGTACAGAATGAAACAAAAGTGCAAAAATTATACAATTAAAATTACATCTAACCAATTTTCTTTCTTCAAAATCATTTTCATCTATTGACCTTTGCAATTTTTGAGAAGTCAATCTAGTTAAGTAAATTATCAAAAATCTGGTCCACGTTTTAGTGTCTTCTATTCTGAGCACAATTTGATATACACTGTATTGAATTTCAAAGGCTATGAATCCTCCTCATTTTACCCGAGGCATAAAAACAGATCAATTCTATGCTATATCATCTTCCACTAAGAAGATCTTTCTCTTGGATTTCCCATCTGGAAACTATATCATGCCCTCAACTGGCACGCGTTTAGTGAATACATGTACACCCTTCTATGCAACAAATAAATCTGTCCTACAAATTTATGTGTACATAGGATTTACATACTAGAGCAGTTGAAAATCCACCATTACAATCCATCCGATAGCTGAATAACATAAATTTCTAAAAATCACAGGATTCACTTTTCCGATGGAGAGCAAGCCTAGCCCATAGAAAATCCTATCAGGAGAAACCGCATTTTTTGATAAACTAACACATCTAACATTAAATAATAGAAGTAACAAAGGAAAAACAATACCGATAACCCTGGTGGCTGTAAACTCGATTTCTAAGAGTGACTTTTTAACGCCAAAAATGCCACAGTTGTTAACTTTCCATTTTCGCCAATAAAATAAGTGGAATGTTATGAAATCACGATCGAGGCTGAAATATAGCTTCCACTGAGCCTCGTAACCACACAATTACTCGGTTGCTGAAGTTCTTCTGGTGTTCTGGATGACTCTCTTCTTTAGCTCCAATTTACCAGTGAAAACTAGCAGGTCTAAGATTGATTTTCACAGGTGGCTCATAAACAGAAATTATCTCCCTTGTTTGAACGCTTTACATAGATCGAATTCCTTACATATTTTCCTGCTAGTTGAAGTTCTGAATTGTAAATAGTGAAGCAGTTGAAAAGAGTGCTACCCAGCGTGATCTAACCAATAAACAATAGATCCTCTTCAAGTTTTAAATATGCTATCTTCGTGGCGTAAAGGCATGTTTCCCGTGGCTAGATAGGATTTAGGATTCTCAAAACAAAGCTTAAGTATGCTTTCAAGTACCACCCTTGTTAAGCTTTCTTAGCATCCGTGCTGATAGTCTAGCCAATAAATTCAGTTATATCTCCAAAAATGGAATTGTTCCCCTATGCCAAGTTCAAATTACATACATCGCTTGTCTTATATTATGATTGTCATTAAAGTGGCCCATGGTGGTTTACATGTTAAGCCAGCAATAGGAGTGTTAAGTTCCATATTTTACAATTCCAATTAAACAACACAAATGAAAATGGAGGACCAAATTAAAAATAAGCCTACCAGGTACCTCTATTTTGTGCACCTGAAGCCAATCCGGGGAATGGAAAGTGAATTCCATAATTTGAGAAATTGCAATTGCACAACAAAGTGAACTCTCAAAATTGTAAAGGACTCTTGAGGAGGGTGGGGAGTGCCAGGATTAGTAGTAAATGTATGATGATATAAAAAACCCAAATCTTCTACATGGAATCAGCTGAGTGGACAGCAAAAAATCTTAAGTCTTCCAAGTGATTTGATGAGTTGCAATCCTGTATGCTGCCACTGAGTACAATTACAAAAATTACAATTGCACTTGAATGCATAGTCTCATATCATATATACATGCTTGCACAGATAGAAAAATTAATCATAATGAAAAGCATCCTGTATTCCAAAATTCCTTACAAAAATTATATGAAAGTAAAGTAGTTCCCCATCCAGTGGTCAAAAAAATTCTCTGGATACTTAAAAATAAGTGAAGAGCTTGAAGTCAGAGGTGCAGCTTTGTGGGAGGGTTTGATAATAATAAAAATTCTACTCTAACCTAAAACCTTTTAGCTGTGTAGGCAGGGGTGATTTCTAGGGGGCTCAGGGGGCAGAGCCTCCTTTGTTAAAATTTTTGCTCATTTTGAGGGGGCTCAGCCCCCATAGAATTCTTGCATTGGCTTAGCTTTTCAGAGTTTATTGGCTTTGCTTCCAAAGTGTTATGATCAATTGTGCACTGCTATATGGTTATTGACGAATCTCTTATTATTGATTATACATTATTAAACTAAATTATCATGTTTCCATCTATGAAAATATGGGCACATTCAAGAAGAGATTCTAAACACATTCACAATGTTACCAGCATCTAAAGCTATGAAACAAGAATTTTGCCTAAACATGAAAAAAGCTATTAAGGTAACATTTTTGCTTTGGGTTGGGGTTAGTTTGAGGGCTCCCCCTCAAATTGGTCCTGACCCAAAGCTCAATGTTCTCATATTGGCTCCCTCTCAAAACCCCAGTTCTATTTGAGAAGGGGCCAATATGAGGATTTGCAGCATGCAACTACTTGCAATGAGACAATTTCATCCAGTAACCTAATGTAAATGATCAATTCATGCTGCTCTGCCAGTCAATATGCTTGAAAAAAAGCACATTTCTATACAACAGCAGGCCAGGAATGCAGCACAAGCTATTCTTAAAACACCTGAGTACCAAATCACTTATGCTATCTCCTTCAGATAAGGATAATGGGTAAGGATATTCTATTAAGGGTAAGGGAGAATTATTTATCTCCATCATAGGAGAAGGGGATAAAAGCAGTCTAAAGGATAAATAAATAGAGTAAATGGTTTTTAAAAATTGGAAGCATTTGAAATCCTATGCAGCTGATAAACTAGAGAATTTATCATATACAGAAGCAGGGATGTGCTGAAGTAGGGGGTGAAGAGGGCTGTCATACTCCCCACATTCTGCCAAAGTTGTTGGTAATCAGTTGGCTTCTTCATAAATGCTGATGTTGTGATCAATGCTTGTCAGTAATTCTTGGAGATTTAGTAGTCTGTCAGCTAATGTCTTCTGCTACACCCCTCTCCAGTCAAAATTCCTTCAGCACACCACTGCACACAAGTGTACTTTGGTCAACCTAACACAAGTCCCAGCCAAGCTGTAGGAATGAGTTCATCTAAATGGTTTGAAACCCATGTCATTTTGCAAAAGTTTATAGTCAGACCCACTTTGAACGTGACTAATCATATTCAGCTCCAATTGTTATGCAAATGTCACCAGGGTGGACATATGTTGAGTGAAACCATTGGTTTGTATCCACAACAACTGAAAAGAAGCAAATGTAATCATTTACCAGAGAACAAAATCATGACATTTGATTAAGGACTAAAGCATATAATCATCTAATCAACTATTTGAATTGGAATATATCCTATTACCCCTAGCAGGACATTAAAAATGGGGGAACACATAAAACTCCATTCTCAGGAAAATTTTGCTAAGTGAGCAGGAAATTTGTTGTCTACAGTGCTTTAATGCTGTTTTACCATCTGACTGGGTGCAAACATATTTTGAATGACCAGTAGGAAATTTTTGCTACAAATTGGCCATTCCCAGGCAGTAACATATTTTTTGACATGGTAACTCTCAGAATCATCAACAGCTAGAGAACAACAGTTAAAAACAAGAGAATATCTCAACATCCTGAGAAGAATTGCAAATCATCATAATACATGGAAAAACTTGACTATATTGATTTGCAGTGACATGTAAGGTGAACAACGATACAGTTGCAAGCTAAATGAGCAAGAAAGAGAGTGAGCAAGAAAGAGAGAGAGAAAGAGAGAGAGAGAGAGCTACCCCCCAAGTATTTAATCTATATAATTGCTATCTCAAAATATTTGCCTACCAATATCCCCTGGGCTCATTGTTACATTTAATGAGCGACAAACATGTTCACATTCAGCAGGTGGTATCAATTTCCATGACTTTCTACCAGAAATCTGTGCTTGCCATGATGGCCTGTCCACTGTATCAATCTAACAATTAATCAGATTTAAATATGATTAAATACAAATAATACAAAAAATGCACTACTATCTGTTTCATGAAAAACTACAAGATGACAGGCATAAATACAAAGTATTTCTAAACTGAAAAGAGTTCATTCCTCTTGAAATCTCACAATCTGTTATCAAAAATGCATCAAAACTTCTCAAGCACTAATATTTTTACATAAGACTAGAGTCTTTGGCCAGAGCTACCAATGAATCTTCACTACCATATAAAAAATTCTCATAACATGGATTTGGATCTGGTTGGTTATATTACATTGCACTTCAGTTGCACCTAATTGGGGACTTATCATGATAGTCCTTCTTTACAAAGTCTCTTTTCCTCATGTAAACTAGACTATAGGAAAAGTTTTCCACTGGCAAATGTGCATGCTGAAAAAATTGGGAAGATATTTGCCAAAGAATATGACAGCCTATCTCAAGCCTAGAATGCTTCATTACATTCTTCTCATTATTTAATACATTCTTGGCTGCCTCTGCTAAATTTGCAAAAGATATTTGATTTGCTGTCTATTTATACAAGCAAGTATTCATATGAATAATTACTTGGATTGCCCACTTTCATTCACAAGGAAACTTATTTGAGATAACTGTCAAAGAAAAATTGCTCAAGTAACCATGCCTTTATGTTTTGCATTTTTAAAAGCAATGACGTGAACAGATATAGAAAAGCTTACTCAAGCATGGCATCCCTGTGAAGGGGGGACCTGGGGGGACTTCAGCTTCCCCATTTTTTGCCAACTAGTGACATCAAAAAGACATATGTTCTTACGCTAAAATTTTATTGGCTTCCGAGTCCCCTAGTTTTTATTTGATGGCACTGTACCTGCTAATTGGCATTTAGAGCTGGTGCTACAAAACCAGCCCCTTTCTGTGCACATGTACAATTTGGATGACCCCCTTAGTGATATATTCTCCATCCCTAACATTCATATTCAGCCAAGTAAGTAAGCATCAAATAGACAATGCTAAGGAACAATATTTTTATCCTGAAATTTAACGTTTCTTCCCATAGTACACAGTGGATGGACTGCATGGGGCAAATGCAACTTGTGTGGCAAATTATGTGGAGGAGGCACCCAGTACCATAGAAAAAAGTAAAACTCACATGCACAGGTGCTCCAGGGCCTGAGCCACCCATAAAAAACCAATCCTGTTGACTTGTCTCTGATTCCAGTGGAAGAAAATCTGGCTTCTCATAGTGTTTCCTGAAATCCTGCATTACTTTTGTGTGGCAATTGCTCCTTCAAATCACAACAAAGCATGGATAGAAAAACTTGAGTAGGAAAAGCAAATTTCTGTATCTCATTGTCTTGATAGGTTGGTAAATAACACCAAAGTAGGAACATGAAATTTGTTTGATGAAGATAAGATGTTGAACATTTACAAGTGGAAAACTTACTCTGAAAATATAAACAACATATATCATATAGTATACATATCAGGCTTTGTCATTTTGCACGCGTGTTCACACTTGTGCAAATCAAATTGCATGTGTGATTGATAGCACTCACAAACTGGTGCTCTTGAATTTTTCTGGTGACTTAAAATTCAGATTTTGGGATTTGGAAGGGTAATGACCTTTAGCTTATCTCCATAATTTCCACCCTAGTATGTCAACTACAATCATCACTTGTTTCAGACTTTTGGAAGCATCATTCAGTTTGATGGTGAAGAATTGAATTAATGTTTATTGCTCAAACAGCCATTGTATCTTTATTTGAATAAATCTGCAAAATAAACTTTATCCTTGCAACACCTTAAAATTCTTTTCTTTGTTTCTTGATTTGATCTGAGCATGTGTAAGTAAAGATTTTCTTAGCAATGTGACTGCATGTGCAAAGCCATTCATGTGTGCTAATTACCACAAGCACAGCACTTTGCTCATGACAAGGCCTGATCCATATATATGTAAACGGATTAATGTACATACCATCCAATATACCATGGCTTTCCTTTCAAAGCAGCTCTTCGTTTGCTCATGAGAAACACATCTTCCAAGCTACCAAAATCAGTCTTGTATGCAAAAAACTGGCAGCTCCCTTGTTCTTGTACATCATATGCATCTTCATATTTGTTGTACAACTTCTTGAAGTAATTAAAATTAAAAACGTCCATTGCTGTCCAGTTTCTAGTTGCACCTGTTACAACTAATGGCCTTCCAGTGTATGCAAAATCCTTGAGAAATTCATCTCTTGTGATGGAGTCAAATCGGGGAACTTCTGTTAATCCTTCACACATTGCTGCACAGTTGGTAACTGGCCTGACAAATTCAAGTGAAGCTTCACTGTGGTCAATGAAACATGCTGATTTATTGAAGGATTCTGAAATCTCATTCCTCATAGTCAATGGGCTCTTGAAGCCGAACAAGATGCACCAAAGAATTGCAATGGCGCCAACTGCTATTGATAACTTGTAGAAAATTGATCTGCACAGAGAAAAATTCCATCTACTGAAACTTTTTAGGCATCACTGGGAATAGGGTAGATCTATTCAGAGCATCTATTATACATTCACCATGAGACAAGCATCTGACCAATTGCTCACTTTCACATCCAAAAGGTGCAAATCTTAAAGCATGCTTACATGAAAAAGCAGAGCTGGGAGGATCAATTTATAAAAATAGCTGAGCTTATAACAGCAGAGCTGTCATATTTTAGCCATTGGGCATAACATCTGTGGAGGTTTACAATAATAAAAGACTAGAAGCGAAATAGTTGAGCTTGGTGGTAGAAATAGTAATGAGGGTTATTTAGAGGGGTAAATTTTCCTGTGTTCCCTTTTAAACTTCTGCTTGTTCCCCAATTCTCTTGAGAAAATCTCCTTGTTCCCTTGAGTTTCAAAGACTTTTGATAGTCTTTTGATAGATCTTTGATAGACTTTTGATAGTCTTTATCTAAATTTTTATATTTTTAAAGTTTTGCTAGCAGCAGAGGAATATAAAAGCAGGCATTTCCTGGAGACACGGGCTATAGTCCATGCCCGGGGCAAAATGAATCTGCGAGGGCTTTTCTCCACCCACACAGCTTTTCAAAGCAATGTTCTGATTTAGGCCACATTCACACTATATTGGATTCATCTTGTACCACATTCTTGGTTGAATCCAATATCAACATTTTATATATGTTCATACTATATTGGATTCACTTTTAAGGTATTGTTCACACTACTTGTTCACACAGAGAGAGCTTCCAGAGCAACGATGCATTGGATTCATGCATTCAGACTAGGTCAAAAGTGATCCATTATCAAAAGTAATCCCATACATACCACTTTCACAACGGAGTGATTTCACTCCACAAAAGCGATACAGAACATATGATAACACATGATTGGGCTTTTTATTATCTACATTTTATGTCATTTATTGTATCAAATTATTTTAGCATACTATTTTTATAAACTGTATATTTTTAGGTAGTTGGCCTTAATTAGCAGTTTTAGTGTTTTTTACTATACTTAGCTATGTACCAGCCAACTATAAAGAAATTGATTATGATTATTATTATTTTATCAGATTCATCCAATATAGTGTGAATGATGAATGATATTGTATTATTGTTGAACTTTTTGAATGACAATGAGTCTGATTGGATCCAGCTCAGTAGATCTGCATTCCTTGTACCAAACAAAACCTTGCTTTGTTCCAAAAAAGTGATGTTCCTATTTCATCTTGTTTTAAGGAGTTGTAGTACAAAATTTATAGGTAGTAGTACACACAAAAAAGCCTTTTTAAGGTGAATAGTGTGTAAAGAATTGGCAAGGTAATGCATTTTTGCTGTTGTAAATACTCAAATATAAAAACTAATCAACAGCTCCACAGTTCTGCAAGGGCTAAATAGCCCACGCAGTCAAATGGGCAAGGGGTTTTATAGTCCACATTGTTTTTTTCCGGAGAGGCCTGATAGAAGGTGAGTTGAAGTTCTTCAAGCAAACACCAGTTAAACTGCTTCCAGAGTTGAGATACTTTTTTTGAGTGTTTGCAAATCTGCAAGGCTGAATGGGCTTCCATCTTAATATGAAATTTATGCATGCATGGGTAGGAGAGGTGTGGCACCAAACAACACAAACTGGGGGGAGGGGTCTTTCAGCTAGCAACACCCCATTATGACCACACCCTTTGGTTAAGTAAAATGGTGTACAAAAGAGACACATAACAAATTTGAAGAAGATCAACGGGAGAAAAGTGGTTTGGACGCTATAGCAAAAAAGACTTGATAGATAGGCAAGAGAAGTGAAAGGTAAATGGGGGTCTGAGGGTCTGCCCCAAAGAAAAGCCAAACTACAAAAATACTTGAGAAGTTGTACGTGGAAATGTTCCCTGGAAGGGGCCCGAATTTCCCTTGTTCCCATTTTCTTCATACCATGTTCCCTTGATGGATTTTACATGTTCCTTGGTACACCTGAACGGGCCTCCGTAATGCAGGTACATAAGTAGGAATACTAAATGTTGGTATCAAATACTGACCCAGTTTTAGGCTTTGGCTGTCGTTGTAGTCCAAGGAGCCGGCTAACATCATCTTTAGAGAGATCTTCCTTCAGTGCTGCCTTTATGACTTCTGTAAGTTCTGCTTCCATACACTCCATACTGCCTAGGCAATGGGCAACTTAGAATTCTTCCTCTTTATGCTCAAAAGGTGGCATGCGCGTGCGTAGAGCAGATGCTGCGCAGCACCAAACAACTCATGCAGCAAAAACCCAAATGTCAGATAAACACATTTTTCTATACGAAAGGTTTCCGCTGGTCCAGTACTGAAACTTTCTTAATTTTTTCGCGATTCCAGTATCAAAACTTGCTAAGCGAAAAGTTCTGAGCTTCAATGTTTTGCGCATGCACATAAATGGAAAGTGAAAAGGCTCCATGTACACCTGAAATTATCATAAATAGTAGGACAGCTAGCATAACACACATGATATCTCATACACAGATAAATCGAATTTTACATACATAAACAATTAAAAACTTTCTGAAGTCTCAAAGATCCAGCACTGAACTTTCTTAGCTTTTTGAGCAGCTGAGTACTACTTTCTTGTGTAAAAAACGTGTACGGTACTTTGTATCAGAAATTACTCTTGGCGTTTTGGTATTGTAGTAGCAAAAAAAGTCCTTTCCCGCGCCAGATGGCGCATAGGGCGGCGCATATCTCCGTTTCTATAGCCCTAGGCCACGCGTCTGCGAATGCAGTGAAAGCTACGGCGGGGGGCTGGTCCACTGGTAGCTCCCTGAGTTTAACTTTCCCACTCCATTCTCATATGTCGAGCGCCAGAAGAGAAGACAGTAAGTACCATTTTTAAAGTCTTTGGTATGACTCGGCCGGGGCTCGAACCCACGACCTACCGGCTGTGAGGCAGACGCTCTACCACTGGGCCATCACTCCGGTTATAGTAGTAGCACTCACTGTAAATTCACTAACTGAAAAACATTGAGTAATAGGAAGCGCGGGTGAGGTGCCGTTAACATTCGCTACAAAACATACCAGTTAGTCTTATTTGCAGTTAAAAACATTACGTTATCATCGAATAATAGGGGGGCCCCCGGTTTCAGAGTTTTAAAGATTTCACTATCCGTTTCAATCGGCTAAGCACTCCCATCACCTAAGCAATTTTGAAAAAAATCAAACCACCAGTGTTACTAAATTAAAGACTTCATAGTTATGAAAAGGACAAGTAAGTAAAACACATTGACTTTGTGAATGCAAATCAATATTAACAACTAAGGAAATCAAAATAATTTGCCCTGTACTTATACAATGTAAACAACTAAGTGCAATGATTTTGAAATGCTTGGGTCCCCATGCTGTTTATTGAGCAACCCCAGTCCATGCCCGAAGGAAATCCGCGCAGGAGCGTCAATTTTCACGTGCACACTTGTCTGCACACGCGATTTTTCTTATTATATGGAATTGCACGTGGGATCCACGATTGGCGTATCCGAAATACGAAGTTGCTTGTTGCTGAGCCATTTCAAATGTCTCATTCAGGAGGAAAGAGGATAAAGCAGAGTTATGAAAGCAAAAATGTGACTGTCACTAGAACAAAGTTCTTACATGGCACGTGTGATTGCACGGTTACTAGTGATGTTGGCATGGGTGATTTTTCACTCGTGCTGGAGCTTTTGCACGTGTGTGGACACGCGCACGTGCGATCGCACGTGTCTTAGTGCATGGACTGCAACTCCCCCCAAGCCATACATTTTAAGCAAACATACTAACTCCCCCCTTATTATACCCCCTTATATTTGGTGCAAATGGCTCTCACGGAACTATACACGTTTATTTATAAGAAAAAGTTTATAAGAAAATGAGGCTCAAATGGTCAAAATCTTAAGAAAATCACGAGGCTCAATTTCCTGAATTTAACGTTTTTATTGGCCAAAAATCGATATTTCCTCATTATTGCATTCAAAATGTTTAAAGATGGAACTCAATTCAAGTATACAATATTGACAACGAATGTTTAACCCTTTTTAGCCAGTTCATGTCAGAAAACGTTAAGAAAAATTTAAGAAAATCTCAAGCTCAATTTCGGGAAAAGCTAAGAAAATTGAGGTTTAGGCAAAACAATGGTTTTTTTAAATAAAAAGCCGTGTATTCTAGAACGCACCCCTTCGCTGAGCTTCAATATTTGCATTATTCTTAAACTATATTTTTTAATTTCAGCTATTCTGAGCCCCAATATTCTTTAGTTATATTTTAATGACTCTCTCAGCTAAAAAAAATATAAGACCTCTGGTCTCCAAAATGAAGTATGGTTCAGAAACAGCACAAAATTTGAACTAAGTCTTCAAACACATCTCTACTGATGATACTATTCTTTAATATTGCATTTTATGAGAAGACGACTACCAATAGAATTTACATATACTAGGTAACCTTAAATCCTCAAATTTGTCCCACGAAGGCTCGCTAACTTTTGGATGCTGGTACAAGGGGCTTCTTCGAAGGGAGAGGGTTTATTCGAGGGATGTCCCGATAAAATTATGCTTGAGCTTTGTCATGTTCAAGTGTTATTATTTCAACTAAAATACTATTCCTTTGATGAAGTAAATACAAAAATATAATATATTTAATGAACTTACGAATTTTCCTTGAATAATGAACGCTGGGGAAGTCGAGGATGTAAGACATTTATAAACAGACTTAAGATAACAACCAAGCACTAAATAGAGTATATGCTGCGTCTACGAGTGTATAACAAAGCAAGGAAAGCACTATTTGTATTATAAATAAGTTTGCAATGTAAGTAAGTAGAGAAAAAGTTAATTGAATAGGGTGGCCAACAGTGAAATGAAATTCTTTTCCAGGATTTTCCAGGGGATTTTCTGCCGAACTTCAGGGGCTTTCCAGGGTATTTTTGACTATGCTTTCGAAAAATATAATTATCACATATAAATCTTCTGCCTGTACCCATCCACCTTTCATTCTGCGCTTTACTTGAAATTTTGTTTCCGTTGTTGGAAAAAGAGGCTGCTTACCACACGACAAATAATACACTGTTTTTACCCCCCAGTAACGTCATAGATCCTCCCCTTTTTATACAGGATTAAAGAATGTAGCAGCCTGCAGAGTAAAAAATTGATGCGTGGAAAATCTAATTCAGAACATAATTTTTCAGGGGTAGGTTGTAATTTCAGGGTTTTCCAAGGTAGTTTTCCAGGGACAAACAAAATCCAGGGCTTTTCAGAGTCTTCCAGGATTTTCTGGTTTTGTTGGCCACTCTGTTGAAATTTGAAATGGCTTTCTTTCTTGATAGATGTTCGTAGAGATTGTGAAATTGAAAACAAGAATGATCACGCATATAGAAAAAGTACTCGTGTTGATTCGCATACTGTCAGTATACTGTCAGTATCAACGAGTAGGGAGGGATACAAGGGCGCGCTGGAGTCTATTATTGTTGGGGGACTGTCGACTATCCAAGCAAGGGCATGGCTATTTTCATCCGCAGGCAACACGCACCAGGGGTGTTGCCATAAATTCTCCGACTGGGAACTGACTCCTCTAACAGGGAATATACAGTTAACAGGTCACTAACTGCAACAAACTCCTAGAAAAGTTCTTTACCCAGGGTTCGTGCAGAATTTTGATAAAGAAATTCAATGAGTTTTCAAGGACTATTCAAGGACAATAATAAAATTTTCATGGGGAAATCCAGTATGGTGGTTGGTGCATTCACAGCGTATGCATTGGGGAATACAAGAACACGTGCATCGGCGATTGGCGAACACAAGGCGCTGAAAATGAAGGTATATCTCAGCACATCACAATTTTACTAGTACTTTCCTCTTACAACATATTTTGGAGAACTCCTTTAATCAATTTTTGCATTAATGCTGTGAACGAACTAAACAGTAAACATTTCAAGTAGTGTGATCAAATTTCAAGGAAAACTTCTCGTTTACAAGGAGTTTCAAGCAGGCGTGTCGTGGAAGTGTGGCTCAGGGGGGCTCAGCCCCTTTTATCAAGCACTTGCTAGGCTGGAAAAGTTCTTGATTATGCACTTGCGAAAAGAGGAAAGGTACAATCCTATCGATAGAGGAAGAATGCTACAACTCTATGATGGTTTTCTCCTTCATTTAATACTTTCACATGTACAGCAGTAGTAAGCAAATTATTGCCAGAATTTCAAAAATGTGGGCGACCAAGGGCGTGGCTAATATATTTCCTACAACACAGCCCCTTTTCTTACAGTTTTAGGTCAATACCAGTAGTTTCACGTGTCCTTGAAATGACACTTCAAATTCAAGCACTTCTCAAGGAGTTAGAACCTGCACGAACCTTGTTTACCTTACGATAGAGGCTAGCATAATCCTATATTCCTGCTAGACATTCTTTAGCGCCACCGCTGGTTTCCAAATTACGACTACTGAAGAATGGAGTGTGAAGAGTGAAGAATGTAGCTCAAAGGTCTTTCATTCCTTAAAGTCAATGCGGTAAACAGCCTGCAATTTCCTATGGCAAGCTCTTGAAACAAATAACTCGAAACACTACTGACTTTTTGCAACATAAATAACTATAAGCTAATATAAACTAAGAACAGCACGCAAACATAAATGCAAAGCTTACTAACTGAAAAAAGTAAATAATAAACAGCGTTTTTCTATTTACAACACGATCAACGTTGTCTGTCGAAGCACATAAATCTCTTGCGGGCTCTAAGGTAACATAAATCTAATCTTAGGCCACGTCTACACCGGAACGGATCACTTTTTGGTCTGAACCACAAGTGATGCGGATTGGCCTTCCATCTACAACACTCTTAGCAACCCGTACCAATATTGGTACGGTTCGCCGTACTACCTACAAGCGGTACACAAGACCCCATCTACACAAGAACGGATCACTTTTTGGTCCAAACTAAAGGTTATCCGTACCCAGTGTAAGATGGGCCTTAAATATCCTAAGCTAGCTCTTGCGCCCGAAAATCAAGCAGCTAAAACATAAGCTGAGAATTTCCCTCAAACATACCTATTCTACAACATAAGCCATGACTTCTTAAGATGAAGATTTGAATGCAAATCAGGTGGTATCTGGAATAAATAACTATTGACAGTAGTGCAAAGCGAGCAATAGGTAAGGGGGGGGGGGAGATAACACTTTAACATTATGACGGAACTGTAAATGTGAAGGAGCCTATCACATGCATTTCTACGGACTAGTCCGACTGCTCCTTTGCAACTTCATGCCAAAAGTTTCTGGCAAAAAAATTAGAAAATGCAAGCAGATCGCGACCCTGTGTATCATTAACACGTCATACATCTACAAAAATTTATTTAGTTTATTTACTTAGCAAGGAAACGGATATCTCAAGTCAACTAAAACCCCGTTTACAAAGAATTCCGTATGAAAAATAAATAGCATTAGGGAAAACTAAAATTCTTCTTGCTTTCCCTAAATGAGATTCTCATTTGGCAAGAGAAAAACTCTTATTTATTTGGGATAGATTTATTTGGGAACTACAAAATACTGTTCAAAGTTACGGGGACTTCTATAAATACTATTTAAAGGCCAGTGAAAGAAATAAAAGCTTTAAAACATTAAGTTGAAGACTCTGCCTCACTTAAAAAGATATCTGGCAATTGTCCTGAAGTTACCAGTTTGTTCTGCAACGAATCAATCATACTCTGAGCCAATGGTGATGCTCATCTCTCCGGGGTGAATATACGTCGAATGATACCATTGGTTTGTATCAATTGCAACTGAAATTTAAAATTAGATGGCATACATAGGTGAAAGGTAGCTTTCAAAATAATGAGAGGTAAAGTTCTAATTATAATGTATGTTCTAATTCTTTCATTTTTCAGCAACATAGGCAAATGAACTTGGTCAAAGAGTCAAACTTTTGTGACTAATATGACTGGTGATTATTTTGTGATTAACGTGATGTTTTTGTGATTAATGTGATTTATTTGTGATTATTGTGATTAATTTGTGATTAAAGTGTGATTACTTTCGAGAGCGTACGTGATTTTAAGCAGTGATTTGCCCCTCGTTCAGAATAATGTGAGGTAAAGTACAAGGTTTCATGACGTGACGAGTTCTCCACAGTGTCAAATTCTATCGCTCTTTTAGGTGATTGTTTTATTCCCGTAAAATTTACAAATTACATACAAGTATTACAAAACGATGCCATATGGTGTATGGCAATACATACCTTCAAAAGTTCAAACCATTTTACATACCGTTAATCCTCGAATTTGCCCCCTGGAATAACTCCCCACCGTTGAATTATAAATTGTTAATAAGCCCCCTCCCCGAAAAAGCCCCCACCCAAGCATGTGACTGTACCTTTTTGAGAGTCTATTAGTGCTCTATAAAGCTAGGAAGGGAAAAGCAGCCATTTTGCCTGTCCTATTCTTTGTGTGTAGCATCGGCGAAATAGCTTAAACTAGAACATGACCAACTACCAAAGAAATTTTTTAAGCTCCCCCTTCGAATACCCTCCTTCGAGCAGGCCCCCATGCAAAACCCAAAAAAATAAGCCCCCTGGGGGGCTAACTCGAGGATTTAAGGTATATGAAATTATAATACGCCTTGGGGACGTACGTCGGTAGGAAAATATTAAAAGGGTTCCTGTGCTTTTTCTGTTTTAAAAAAATAAGGATTTTATGGAGAAAAAGAACATTTCTGAACTGTTAAAGGAGAATTTAGCTCCATTGCAACTAAAATCCATAATAATTAAGGAGATTTAAGGACGTTTTTGTGATATTTGCCCTTCTTTAACAACAAAACACACAATATCCACTCTTTTAAACAAGTTTTTAAAGAGAAATTGCATAACATAAACTTCTTATTTTTTACATAAGAAGTGTTTGCGATCTACTGGCGTAAAATTCTTTAAATCAAATTCTCCCTTACAAAAAGTTCATACTTACGATTAAAAATTATAAGGAATTTTAAGCAAATTTCATTTCTTTAAAGACTTTTAAGGATTTTACGGAGGATTGGGAACTCTGATGAATTTCAGTTGCATTTGAACAAAGGAATGGAAGCAGTTGCTGCTTAAAATTCTATTGAACAGAGAGCTTTGTTGCTAGGTAACATCAAGTTGCTGTCGACTTTTGGCGATTCTCTAAACAAACATTCTTCAATCCAATCTGTTCATAGCCTTTTCTTTTAATTCATAAAATGTCATCACAGTTATGTCTTTTAATGAGTCGAGCCATCTTGCTCTTTGCCTGTCACGTCTTCTTGTCCCCGGTACCTTACCTAGCATGACATCTTTCTCTATTCCGCTAGCTTGCATAGTTTGCCCAAAGGTCAGAGCTCGTTTGATAATCATGCCTTCTAGAAAAGTTTCTGGCCTTATTCCATCTAGAGAGCTAGAATCTATCAAGCGGAGTACAAGAATAACTTATCTTAAACTGGTGCATAATATTTCTCCTATTGAATTTTATTTCTGTCTATCAACTACATCCCTGATGAGTTTCCACATATAAAAAACAACTAATATTAATAAGCATAAATATTGCTTATTTATATTACATTTCAAATGCATATTTTGCAAAGAATACTTGTAAATATAATTACTTTTGATCCTGAGAACAATTAAGTAAAGTAAATATGAGGGCAACTAATTGAAGAGTTTGTCGGAGAGTACTGAAAATATACAAGAACTATGAAAAAAACAAACCAGCTCATAAGAAGGAACAAAAGAGGGGTGAATTCATAGTATAAGTATCAACTACAAATACCAAGGAAATGTATTACTTAGCTTAAATGTTTCCTGGACCTACTTAAAGGTACCCTGCTTAGGCTGGACTATTCTAATGACAATCACGAAAATTTTCACAAAGAAGATGAAAATGCTTACAAAAAATTGCCTAAAGGACATAGAATTACAAAATTCTGGTTTTTCACCATTTGATTTCTCTGAAATAAAAGCAGGCCATATATACCAGGATACAATGAAATTTTCTACTCACAAATTTCACCCTTGTTGATTGTTACTGACAGTGATTGGCAGACAGTCTCACATTCTGGTGGTGGCACCAATGTCCACGTCTTTTTCCCTGAGATTTGGGCTTGCCATGAAGGCCGTCCCACATAATCAATCTGTAAAATAAGAAAGAGATTCCTATTCACCTGCTAGTAAATTCTCAGATAGTTGTAATGGCCAAGATAGCAACCCTAGTTTAGTTATACTCCAGCAGCAGTTTTATCAAAAATTCCAAATGCATTTGCATGAACATCAAAATATCAAATCCAGAATACATCCTCACTAATTGAGCCTTGGATACTCTAATAATGGACAAATGCCATTTTGCTAAATCACAAGCACATTCAGAAATAAATGATAGCATTTATGATTGCACTGAGTGACATTTAGATTTTTACCCTACTATCATTCTGAAGCTAACTGAGACATACATTGCTGATTTACATATTGAGAAGGAAACATTGTTCATAATGTTTCCTTCTTAATACATAAATCAGCAATGAATGTCTCAGTTAGCTTCAGACTTGTAGCAGGATAAAAATCAAAGTGTCACTCAGTGCAATCATAAATTTCATATAGTTATTGATCTAAGCACTTTTCTAAATTTTTGGGGATCTTACCATGTTACTGTTTAATATGGATATGGATGAACTTAAAAAATGAAGAGATCAAAACCACATTTACCCTTTGTTACCCAGGAAAAATATAAACTTTTATATTGAAACAAGAAAACAATAACAATTCATGAGTTGAAGCATGTCACCATGTGAGAAACACAATACATTTGTGTGCTTAACTAAAGGGGGGTCATATTGCACTTTTTGAAATTTTTCACCCCTCATAGCATTATATTTTGGCCCCCTCCATTTTAGTAAACTACAGGCATCATCACTATCAGCAAAACTTTCATTGCAATTTTCATCCCTTTACTCATACATCAACTCTCCATCAAGCACTTCACAACCCTTGTCAGGTAGAACACTGTCTACTACTCAATCCAGTTTTCATTTACCACCATCTGGTGGGTTTATTAACTCTTCTACTTCCTTAGACTGTTGTGATTTTCCCAGTAGGTCATTTTATTACCACCCCTCCACTTCATGAAAATCTAGAAAAATATCCACCCCCTACAATTAAGCACAAAAGAGTATTGATCTAGTTAACACAAAATGGTACTAACATGCATCTGAGCCCCCTTTCCATGTCCACCAACAAATATCCAATCCAGTTCACTTGATTCTGAGTCATCTGGGATGAATTCAGGCCTCTTGTAATGCTTTCGTATTATCCTCATAACTTTCACATTACAGTTGCTCCTATGTTTTAACAAGTAAAAGTGTACTCAAAAACAATATGAAATCACTTACATGACAAAACATGTTACAAACAAAATGACTTAAGCCTGATCATGCATCTTGTTTCAACTGGAAGATTTCAGGTGCTAGAAAAGTAACTAAAAGCTCTAGCACAGAAAGTATCATTTTACAGTCTGGCCACTTTTGATGTCATTCTAAAAAAGCATGTAAAATTCAACTAAATACTCACTTGAAATAAAGAACTAGAAGCAGAGTTTTAAAGTAAATGCAAAACAAAACATACTCACCATCCAACATACCATTGGTCTTCCTGTAAATCTGCCCTCTCCTCACTCATTTCAAACAAGTCCCTCAAGTTTTTGAAGTTTGTGAGGTATGGGAAAAACTGGCACCCTTCATTGACCTCATCAGGTCTGCTAGACAAACTCATGTTGTAAAGCTTCTTCAAAAACTTGAAATCAAAAACTTTGAAGGCAGTCCATTTACTTGTGGCATTTGTAACAACAAGAGGAATTCCAGTATAAGCATAATGTTTTCTGAATTCCTCCTGACTGATATTTTCAACCCTTGGTATAGATGTCAAACTTTTACACATACTGCAGCTTGATAATGGACGTGAAAACTCCAATGATGACAATGTATGGTCTATAAGACAGTACTCTTCCCCTAAATCTTTCAAGAAATTCTTCCCGACTTCAGAACTTCCCAAAAGAACAGCAATAATGAGTGACAAAAGTAGAACAAGGCTCAAGGTAGTGGAGGTCTTCTTGACAACTTTCCTTCGATCAATTCCAAGCAGTTTTCTTATCTCATCCTGGGTCATTTTGGCTTTCAGTGCATCATCTATAATGGCATATAATTCCTGATCCATGTTTAAGAGTGTGTGGATATGGTATGAGAGTCAATTTCTTATAAAGCACACCCATCTGAAACAGCTGCAAGCCCTGGCCAATGTAATCAGATGAGATTAGTTCTAGCACCTGCTCTTTTCAAAACGTGATACACTTCATATAGAAGGCTTTAAATGACCTTAAACAGCTCTTTCTACAACACACTTTCAAGGTAAGGTGGAAACTCTGTTCTAGTAAAACTACCTCTCAATCTATACACTGCAAACACGTGCTAGGCATTGATTCAGGCAACATGTTATCTAGCACGAAGCTAACAATTTACGGTGATGGGTCAAAATATCAGTTTCATCAAAATTTGCAACGACAGACAAGAAAGCACAGATCCAATAGCGGCTCTCTTTCAAACAGCTGTTGAGAGTTATTAGCAAAGATTACTGTCTTTGATATAGGCAACTTCTTCTTAGGCCTGTGACTTCAACAGTACATGGATGCTTTTAAAGATGTTGGCTAATATGTTTCAGAGGATATTGTTAAATTTCATTCATTCAATGACTCACTACGTCCTATCTTCAGGCAGCGTTCACCACATACTACACTTGAGTAATAGCTCCGCATAACGTTGCATAATGGCCTCTAGTACAGCAGATCGCTTCTTCTATATCAAATAATCTACACCTTTGATCCCGTACTTCTTTCACGGTACCTGCAAAGTCCTTTGAGCTCCCTCAATCGGGCAGTTCATCACAATGATGCGAGCTTTTTATATTGGCCTCGTACCGGAAATAGGCGTTCCTTAGTGTTTCTTGGCATTCGAATATAGGGGCCCGACCATAGGACCGACTCTTCAAAGTAGACAGGGACTTTAACCCTCCCAGCCTATTTGATTCCACCGCCCATACACTTACAAATAGCACTTGGCAATGCTACGAGCATGAACTGGCGAAATGCAAATATTTTACAGTTAGCTTTCAGCTTCCTTTCGGCAACTTCTAGGCAAGATATCGGTTTCAGAGACGTATGAATTAAAGCGAACCTCAGTTACCAAAAGTGTAAAGAGGAAACCACAATTTCAAAAAAAGCTACTGTAGGGCACAATATATTGGTAGAAGGGAAGTGATCACTTCCCATTAAGTTAGGTGGTTATTTGCAACAGTGTAACAAATAAGTGTAATTTTCAGAGTTATAAAAACTGAGAAATTTAACAAGGATTAAATACCACAAAAAATTTGACACTCACTAAAATTTCCAAAAATGTCAGTGGTTCTATTCACTAATTTGCAAAAGGATATATTTAGTGGTAGTGGGATATTCTACACAACAAAGTATGTATAGCTGAGAGCTTTCATCATGGGGTGAGTGGCCAAGCGGCCAAGCCAGTTCCGTTAGTTTAACTGAAGTTAAGCTTGGCTGTGTACGGTCAGAAACTGGATGGGTGACCTTCCAGATGAACGACTAAAACAGCTCACTCCGCTATCCTTCGGAAGGGACGTTAAACTAGGGGTCCCATGCCTGGATGCGGCATGCATAGTAGGCCTAAATTAGCTGAAAAAGCTAGGTATAACAGCCCAGTCAAAAAATTAAGTAAACAACATCAACAAAATTGTTGATTTTCATTAAATGGTACCATATTAAATGTGCAGAGATACGAAAAATCAATCTGATCACCAAATCAACTCTAAATATCGGCGAATAAAAGGTAAAGGTAGTCCCGTATACTTTCGTACGTAGGGGAGTGCCTGTTCGAGAGGACACTTATGCTGAGCCATCGGCATGTGAGGTAGGGTGGCCAGTTCCTTTCCTCGCCGCCCTTATCTCCCCAGTGTTGCCACTGGGTACCCATTTGCTGCTGGGTGAACAGTGAGCGAGAGTTCAGTCGGGGCATCGAGTCGGGCTCGAACCATAGACCTTCCGCATGGGAGGCATGCGCTCTAACCACTATGCTACCTCGCTCTCGGCGAATACATGATAAGCAAAAAATTCCTATGAGGGGTAACTGGAAATTCACACACACTTCGACAGAAGGGTGAAATGAAAAATGCAAACTAAGATCCAATTAAACAGATGACATAGATTATGCACTCATCCATGGAAACGTGAGCAACACCTAACTGGATAAAGGATGCCCGAGGACTTTTATGATTTTGCACTTGATCCAGAGAGATATACGATGATAACAGATATTTATAGTGAGCATAGAATAGAACTAAGAAACACTCGCGTCTCTAAATGCTAAACATACAATCGCTTTCTGATGTCCGGTGTATTCTCGAATTACTTCACCTTTGTCTCTGTTCCACAGACGGCCGACTCCATCTGAAGTTGCTGAAGGAAATATAAAAGGCACAACGTTAAATATAAAAAGCACAACGTTAAATACAAAAAGCACAACGTTAAATATAAAGAGCACAACGTTAAATATAAAGAGCACAACGTTAAATATAAAAACACAACGTTAAGATATTAAATGAAACATTCTGTACACTGATTATAAGTGCTATGATATTAGATATTACTCATAATAATAAACGAAATAAGAAATAAAGGAATAGCATATTAATTTCAACGTAGGGCAGATTTAAAGGTACACATTGCCATGACACTATAATAACAAATTAAAATCATATACACATTTTTCTTATAAAAAAACGGTTTATAAGAAAGTGGTACTCAGCTGCTCAAAAAGTGAAGAAAGCTCAGTACTGGATTTCTGAGACTTAAGAAAGATTTTTTTAAAGATGTAATTATGTTGTAATGATGTTAGAACGACTGAACAAAGACTTTTTTGCTTATAGATTTAAAACTATATTTATCTGCGTACAAAATGCCATGTATATGATGCTGCCTACCTTCTAACAGTTTACCTTCTGGGTAATTCCATATAAAAGTAGGACAGCTATGACATCCACCACCTCAGAATTTTACCAAACTTGGCACAGTTGTTGGCTATGTTCAGAAATTAAAAAATGTAAAATTATAGGCCTGTATTCCAAGCCATTCCAAAGATACTGCGATTTAAAATTTGGCCTAAATCTGCTAATGCTTCAAGATGGCCGCCACTTTGAATTTATCAGGTTTCTGAACATATCCAACAACTGTGCCAGGTTTGGTAAAATTCTGAGGTGGTGGGTGCCAGAGTACCTTTTTTGTCCTAGTTTTATATGGAATCACCTGTCTGTTATTTACTACGATTTATTATCATTTCAAGTGTACTTGGAGCTTTTTCACTTTCCATTAATATGCATGCGCAAAATATTGGAACTCAAAAGCTTTTGCTAAGAATGTGTAAAGAAAGTTTTGATACTGGAATCATGAAAAAGTTAAGAAAGTCTCAGTTAATAGTCTGTTGGTACTACAGAACTTTACCAAAGCACGAAAAAGCGGCAACATTCTTTTAACATACTTAAAAGCAAGATCGTCTTTTCATTTAAGTGTTTTGGAATCTGTTTACATCAAGACTCAAAACCCAGTCTTGTGTAGACAAAAAGAATTTGTTTTATGATTGGGACTCTTCAAGTAAACAATGGCAATAGGTCCTAATTGGTCACACTTGGGGCGAATTAGGCGCATCCTATCACATTAACCGCATCTGGATATATATTTCGGTTAACCTTTAGGTCACTATCGGACGTTTTCATACTTTTATGAGTTTCCAAACCAACTTTCGTCAGTAAAAAACGTGTAGCTACTTTGAAGAGAAATTCGATATAGTCTTTGGCATGCTTGTTGTCATTGAAGTTTCTAAGCCCTGTTATTACCCGTGTCCTCGATAAAATCAAAAAAATTTACCCTCTGATACGAAAATAATGTAATGGACTTCCCTTGCTGTTTCCTTTATTATCATACATGACAAGATACAGCTAATACGTGATTGGGAGGCTACAATGTAAAGCCTTACCAGTAATGATGTATTGAGAATCCTGTGAGAAGGCGCAATCCCATACCCATCTTTGTGAGGGGTCTGAGAGCGTTGTAAGCAAAGAGAAATCTGCAGTGCGCCAGACTTTCAAAGTACCATCAGCCGAACAGGTCGCAAGGAGGCTGTTTAGGCGAAAGAAAACGGAAGAATGAAGGTATAATAGGCACAGGGGGAAAGACGGAAGGAGGAAGGAAGGAATGAATGAATGAATGAATAGAAATGAATAGACAGATGGAGGAAGGAATAGAAGGACGAATGGATGAATTTAAGGGAGAGAGGTTGAATAGAAGGGAAGTAGGAATTCAGGGTGGATAAAAAAGGAAAGAATGAAGGAATGAATGAATGAATGAATGAATGAACGATTGATTAGATGAAAAGAAGAAAGACGAGGAATCGAAAGATGAACACACGAATGAATGGTCATCAAATGAATGAATGAGTGACTGAAAAGTACTGGAAGATAAAGCAAGTTAACTCATAAATCAACAAAGAGAACTATTGCTATTAAGCTAACTTGAATATAAAACCAATCAACTCATGAATCAACAAAGTTCTCTTTGCTATTAAACTAATTTGAACTAGCTAACGATTGCAATTGTTTCCACAAGAAGCATAGCCACAAAGTTGACAAAACTTGGATACATGATAATTAAACGCATAATATAACACTTACGCATAATATAACACTTACGTAGAGTCTGGGCTGAAAAGACATTTTAGGCCATATCTCTTATGAGCAGGAATTTTATCTCTGGGATGGAAAACAGTTGGATGCTCATTAACACCTCCAGACAAACTCCAAACGTAACAGTCTCCCTAGAGATAACGATAACTTCGGTTAACAAGCAATATAAAAAAATCTGAAATGTATGACAACGAATAATTAAAAAACTATATAAAATAATCGATTAACATAGAATAAAACTAAGATAAAATAAGGTCTCGAATCAAAAGCAGTTACATAAACTAATATGATGTACCTGGTCAAATACGATCATTACTATTATAATTACTATCTACGAAAATGGTATTGCAAAGGCAATATGAGTGAGAATTATGATTGCGAGAAAAGTTAGCTAGATTTCCCTCTTCTTTTGAAAAAAATGTAAGGCACACTCAGCTCTTTAGAAACTTCTAAAATAGTCGAAAAAAGTCCTTGGGACAATTGTATAAAAATGTAATCTTCTCAGCATTTACACAATTGCGCCTTATACGAACCCCTTCTCCCACTATACCAATGTTGTGTTGTTCATGAGATACTTGAGACGTCATTGGGCACGCAAAATTTTGCGATTGCCGCATGCATGTCTTTCGAAAACCAACATTGTTTAGGGGGTGGAGGGGGTGAATATCACGTGGAGAATAAAAATGTGCAATGTGTCCCAGAACTTTTGGTGACTATTGTAGCTTACCAAAATTTCAATACGTTCGCAACAGTGCTTTCAGATTGTAATACTAAAAACTTCCCTTTTAGCTGAGATATCATTTGGATCCAAGATAATACAATATACAACAAGCTAACTTATTGAGAACTTGGTCACTTAATTAAGCAATATTTGGAACGATGTTTATGAAAAAATTTCAACTGCATCCGTTCTTCAATAGGGAAAAAGCCTAAATCAAATTAAGCGACCTAAAATGGTCCAGAAACTTGGCAAGCAAGAACTTAATGTTTTCGTTTGCAACTGTAAGGAAATCTTAACGAGCAGCTGCATATTGATCAAATGCAATGAAAATATTTAATTGATAAATAGATAATACCAATTGGAAGGAGAACTATCTCTTTTTAGTTATTCGCACCGCCTCATTCTAGGGTGATACGTTAATACGTAATACGTTTAGCATACCTTGTTATTGACTGCGGCCATATAACGCGCGTCATCGTCAATGCTTATTGACTGAATTGCAGCATCTGGTTCTGGTATCTAATAAACAAAACATGAACTCAACTGAAACTGTAAAAAAGACCCTTTTTCTAATTGAGTGTGCGAATCTAGTTGGAGAAAAGATTGAGCAATACCATACAACAGCAATGTCTAAACAAGCCACACCTAATAAGGACTAATTCCAGATCTGAGTTGAAAAATGAGAACCGAAGGCTACTTCTAGGCAACACTAACGAATCAGACATTGAAGTTTCAAAGCAAACCTTTATATCTTTATGTCAACAAGCTATATATCTTGTATCCTATATCTGCTGTATATATCTTACATCTTACAATCAAATTTAATATCTAATGTTACACCTCAACAAAAGGTACAACAAGAAGACAAATTCAACACAATATTATTATTTTTGTTACTTAGTGCATCAAATGCCATGATGAACATAGACTGGAAACAAGTAAAATGCTTCAGAGTTCACAGGCAATATGGGCTAGTTCAGCACAGGGAAAGACTGTTGGCTGTGGTAGCTTTAAGTGTGGCACAATCACTAAGACAATAGGAAGGGTTACCAAGGGATGTGATAGCAACCCAGCCTTAGTAATAGTCTGCAACTGGTTCCAAATACCAGAAGGATAGTCTTAGAATACCAGAATCAGGTTCCAAATACCAGAAGGAATAGTTTATAGTCTTAGAAATGATCAGAGCAATATTAACATAACTAAGGTACTGAGATACAAGTGTAGGAGAGGGTGTGGCAGGGAGCTGCAGCTCTCCTTAATTGGGCAGAAATCTGTTACATTTGGGTATTTTCCTGCAAGAACAATAGGAAATTCAGGCAACTTTTCTGACTGCTCTCCAGATCACTCTACTCATTTAGGCAGAAATGTTACAGTCCTCCTAAATTTGAGTCCTCTTATGTCCATCATTTGGTACCACCTTCTGATATAATCATCAAGGTGCATACTCTGTCTAGCCACACTCTGGAAGTTAAAAATAGTTCCAATGCAAATAATTTGTATGATTCTTTACTACAGATTCCAAGCATTTATACTCTCATACCAAATGTTCATTGTGGTCTGTGCGTAGATCCCACATATGAATAGCACCACTTTGGTCACCAACTATGAGCTCAACCTGTGAAAAGACAATCTATATGAAAAATTTGAAAGCTACTGCCACTCTATATAAGACCTATCTAGGCAGTTGAGACAAATGTAGGTATCTCTTTCGATAGTAGGCTTTGTTATGTAGTGCATGCGATCACATACACTCACAGCCACACATGCATAAATCCCATTGCATGTGCAGTTGATTGCACTTGTAATAGGTGTTCTTGAATGTTATCTAGTAACTTCTGATTCCAATTTTCCCATTTTAAAAGGAAATGGCCTCTAGATTATCTTCATACTCTACACCCTAGCAAGTTGACCACACTCATGACTTACTCCTGACTGTAAGGAGCAGTGTTTAGTCTGATGATGAAGAATTGCTTTTACATATACTGATTAAACTATGGTAGTTTCCTTGTTTGGGTGAATTTGTTTGATTAATATTATCTCTGTTGCACCTTACAGTTCTTTTTGTAGTTTCTATATTTGATCTAAGCATGCATATACAAGATCTGACAATGTTACATATGAAGACTAGATCAATGATACATATTTAGAATATTGGTTGTAGTTTTGTATAGTACTGTGTATTGTGCTGTCCTAATTTAATGGAATTTTGAATATTATGAAAATGAATGAAAATGTTAAGATCTTCTTAGCAGTGTGATCACATGTGCAAAATCATTCTTAGCATTGGGATTGCATGTGCAAAGTACCATGTGTGGTAATTACAGCATGTGCATAAATTTGCTCATGACAAGGTCTGCAAAAACCGTGGTGTTTGCCTTTCACAACCATGTCTCCAACTGCTCAGGGTGACTTGCAGAAGGACAAGAGCTGTCTTTCTGAGAAATCTGTTATACTTATGCTCCCAAATGTATTGCTTCAAAATTGCTACTGATGAATACAGAAATAGAAAAAACATATCTAAACCCAAAAAGAGCAGTCCCAGAGAAGCTTTCTTGTAAGAATCTTTCTTGCCACATAATTTTTCTTGTGTCCTTTACTAAGGCAGTAATGTTTACCCTCTAAACTACCTCATCATTGCACACTTATATTAACATAGTAAATTTATTGGTTCTATTTATACTCAAAAAGAGAGCTAGGAATATCAATGTTTCTATTTGTCAAATTTCAAAAACAAAGACTGTGAATGCATACTTGGTTTGAGTGCAAAACAACTGTATTAACTGGTGAGTTCACTTGAAAGATATGCTGACATTGAAGATTTCTTGACCTGCAGAATATATACAACAGCAATTTAGTGATTGTGAACTAATGAAAAAAGCTGTATTGAAGAGGAATGGTACAATTTTGAAGGAGGAAAACATATTTAGGCTATGCTATAACACAGTGAGGGTTGTGTCTATTGACCAGTAAAAAGAAAGCAGCCCTATTCAATACAGATCTCTAAATATGATTATAAAAATACATCTCTAATATAACCTAACTTAACATTGAGGCCTTGGCTCCTCTTTAGGAAAAGTGCTACCAAATATACACTAAAGAAGACTTTAAAATAAAATAGCTACCTCAGATCCCAAATTCTCACAGAGCAATCTTCTCCACCAGTGAACATCCATTTTCCTTCCTCTTGAAATCCAACAGCAGTTACATTTTTTGAAATACCATCATAATTCACAACCTTTAAGAAAAATATATTCTGAATGAAAACTTACTATTTCCTAGACTTTCTATTGTGATTTAAACATACATACTTTTTGGAATACAAAATCAAAACATTTCATGATACATAAGTCCACAAAGTCAATAACACCATCATCATCATTATGATCAACAACAACATCACATTTTTTGTGTAAAATGAGTGATCATTTCTGATAATCATGGAAAACTGCCTCATGAAACAGAAAACTGTATGAGAAAACATAATGCTAATGACTATTACAGTCTACTTACTGAATTTGGATTTCCAGATGTGATGTCATACATACGAATATGCTGGTATCCTACACAAAATGTCATTAATAAAACAGTGTGCTGTTTTTGCTTAAATGTCATATGTAAGAAATATCTCATCTCCATTAATGCCACAGCTTCTTACTCCCATACACATAGGAGCCAAGATGGGAAAGCACCTCCATTTGACAAAAATTCAAGGAAAGTGCACCATGTCAAATTTCACAAAAAATCAACAAAAAAGTAACAAGAGCAGAAAAATATATGAAAAATTAGCAAAAATACAGCTGAACAAAAAAGTTTACACCTACTTTGAAAAGAATCAACTTCACTCAATGTTCACCTAGCAGCTACATATATAATCCAGCTTACATTTCCATAAACATTCTAACTTATTATTTATATGACTCTCTATTTTACTTAAAGACAACTATACTGCATGCACTGATTAACGACCTACCTGCGGCAGCAAGCAGCTTTTTATCTGGAGTAATTTCCAATGCATTTACCTGCTACAAAATAAATATTGCTTGTAATGCTTATCTATAAAAGTGTATAACAAATTTAACGATACTCCATTCATGGTGCGAATTCAAAGCAACACTAGCTTTTAGATTTTTCATCTTGCCGAAGTAATTTTCAAAAGTATTACCGAATCTGGGTGCTGAACTGTTCGCAAACAAATCCCACTGTGTGCTTGCCAAAATCGAATTGTGTGATCATATCCAGCAGTAGCCAAGAGAACTTGCTCCCCTCCTCCCATTATTGCTGCAAAATAGGAAAAAATCAAACAGGCATAAAATCAATACATTTAATTATGACTTCTGTGCATGGTCTTCGATTTGATAATCTGTGGATGGGCGATGTTTACAAAAAAGAAAGTTCGGAAGGACTGTGTTGGGCACAGTGATACTTGATTGGCGGCCGTTTGCTTTAAAAGCCACCTATGAGCATGATTGAAACGGAATAATAAGATACATAATGGATATACTGAACAAATAAGAAGTAAGGCTCACCTTGTCCTCATGGAAGTAACAATTCAAGCCTTCGTTTTCTCCACCATCTTTATTCGACCTTTGGTTACTATACTTGTTGTTGTTGCTGTTACAAAACATCTTTACCCATGCACGCTTGTGACAGTTCATTTATGGTGTCTAAAAATTTTGGGATTTTAACCCCTTTCTCAACGGAAAATGCTAGCTAAATAGATAGACAGACAGATCGATGAAGAGATAGATAGATAGATAGATAGATAGATAGATAGATAGATAGATAGATAGATAGATAGATAGATAGATAGATAGATAGATAGATAGATAGATAGATAGATAGATAGATAGATAGATAGATAGATAGATAGATAGATAGATAGATAGATAGATAGATAGATAGATAGATAGACAAAGACAAAGAACGAGAACAACTGAACACAACTGGAGGTCCACTATGTATGTCTCCCTACTAAGATTCCTCTGCATTGAAATGTGTACGATTATAAACAAACAAAACCCTTCCTTTGCGCAAGAAATTTTCCAAGTAAAAACCAAAATTTTAACATTATAGACCAAATCATGTTACTTTTGGCTCAATCAGCCCCCGATCTTTGGGATTTGAAATATGTACTCTAGCGTCTCTAATAGACGTCCGCCCCTTCTATTACTTTCAGAATTTTCCTTCCCTCCCCCCTTTGCTTATCAACTCATTGTCCTCCCTTCTATTAACTTTTACAGATTGATCATTATCAGAACACGCAGAAAAGTAAATTACTTTTCTATTAGCACCCGTTTTTTATTGATCTACTTAGGAGGTTCCTCCTTAAGAATTCTGCTTTTTTGTTGTGTTTCTTTATTGTTGAAAGCTAGCCAACATTAACACCCCCCTTCTATTCGCACACCTTTCTATTAAGAATTGGCCAATATAGACACTAAAGTAATGGACTACTAAGTGATAGGAAATCAGCAGAAAACCTTAGTATTTTAAAAACACATACTAATAACAGGAGGGCCTGTATTGCAAATGTGTATTCTGTAAATATGCACACCGTAATTAGATAATTTTATATTAGATTATTGGTTGAGTGTTAAGAGCAGCCGTGGCCTAGCGGTAACGCATTCGAATAAGACCAACATGGTCCTGGGCTCGAGCCCCACCGCATGCCATTGGTGACGTCAGGAAGCGCATCCGGCACTAAATGCCCGCGCCATAACTAAAGTCAGAGGCACCCTCCAAGCCCCAAGGAATTGGGGGGAAATGGAAGTAAAATCGAGAGAGAGAGTTGGTTGATTTTAAAATACTATGCTTGTTGTAATTTACTTTTTTGATTTAGATTGGTTTACATATTTATGTACATATTGTAAACTAGATTAAAGAAATCGATGCAACACAAGTTGACATGTACTCTTTTCTTTTTTGAAACTTCATAATATATTCATGTTTCTACATACAAATGTAGGCCTCACTATATTCAGGTAGCTTACAAATGGCTACTTGTGGTTTACAAAGCACAACAAAGAAAAAAGAAAGAAAAAGATAATTTTAACTAAACGCTAGACTGCTAATAAGTCTGGATTTGACCAATCTGGTCCTCTTCGGCAAAAGATATAACAAGTGAACCTAATGGTGATGGTGGATATCTTCCTTTGAATGTAGGTCAGATGGCGGTTATCTATAGAAAGTTCTTTCAGCATAGCAGTAAAGTTTACAGAATATGAAGAAAACACGCCTAGTATGCTTATAGAAAGGCTAATGAATTTAACATTATTGTAATGATGCTGTAGTGTCCTGGTCAGGTCCTGATATTACCTGTCTTTACGAGCTATGTTACTAGTGAGATTAGTTTCATATCCAATAGTAAGCTCCAGAGCAGAGTTTCCCAAACTTTTTTCAACGCGGATCCCTATTTGGTTCAGAGAACTTTCTCGGGAACCCCAAATTCCAATAAATATGAACGCCCATAATATAAATATCATTATATGCCTTTATAAATAGTATGTACGTTTAACAGCAATTAAAAGGCAATAATCGAATCTTAGGTCACTGTGCGCACGCTAAGCGTCATCAGACGATGGATTCCCAGTGTCGACCAATCAGAGAGTAGGGAAAATAAGTTGTGCACAGTAGATCATAATGAGTGATTTAGGTATAAATATGCATTTTGATGTTTTTTCCTAAAGTTTTTCGCGGAACCCCAGAAAGTCTGTTGTGGAACCCCTAGGTTCCGCGGAACCCACTTTGGGAAACTCTGCTCCAGAGTATATAAGCATTTATTGTGGACTTTTAAGAATGATGCGAGGCTCAAGCTTCAACAAGACAAGAATCTTTTTTGTACCCTAATTATAATACTGTTTCAGATGCACTTTTTGCATTATCGATACAAAATACAAACTCTTGCTTAGTGTTATGATATGCGAAACATCCACAAGATTGGAGTATATTCCTTAAATTTTTTGGCGAAGGTACATCTTTGGTATTTAAGAATAATTTAAGAATAATTCTAGGCTCAAAATCAGAAAAATTTAGGAATATTGAGGCTCGGCAAAAAGTTAGATATTCATACAAAGAAAGAGTGTACATTCATAAGGGTGGCGCTAGAGGTGGACTCGGGGGCTCTAGCCCCAGTCGGAACGTGCTAGCCCCCCAGCGGAAGGTGAAAAACTATTGCTTGGACATTTTTGGCATACATAGTACCTGGTAACCGTATTCTAGCCCCTTGCCGGAAGACACAGCCCCCCTTTGGAATATTCCTAGTGACACCCCTGAAGACTACACAAAAGAACTACGTAAATTCATCCCGTGTTCATAAACATTAACCATATTTGTCTTATATAAGTAAAAACAGCATTTGTATTATATCTTTTTCCTCTTCTTCAAAGGTGGCTCCGGTGCATCGATGACATTCTCAACATCAGGGAGTGAGTTATACAACGGTAAAGCGACTGACTCGGAAGTTTTTAAATGAATTGATTGGATGTTATTCCAACCACGCGGTACCTTCTTTGCAATTTTAGAAACAGCGGCGATTACATTTTCGATCAACTGCTCTTGCGTCTGACCAGAGTGTCCAACTTTTACAGCACTGAAAAAGACATATAAAAAACTAACGTTGAAGGATGCTCGACTGGTCACTAATTGAGACGTAAAAAGTTGGGGTTGATGCATCACAGGAAACAGCTTGCAACGAAAGCGGGATGCTACAAAAACTGGAAAATGCAGCTTTTTTGTATAATTCCCTTTCGTCGAAAACTTTTTGCTGCAATGAATCAGCCATTAAAAAGCAGAACAACTTAATTCTGCAATACTGTAACAATATCACAATAGCATGCAATACGGGTACTACTCGATTTTACCTCCGTTTCCCTCAATTCCTTGGGGCTTAGAGGGTGCCTCTGAGAGGACTTAAGTTCTGGCACGAGCATTTAAGACCGAATGCCCTTCCTGACATGACCAATGGCCTGCAGTGGGCCTCGAACCAAGGACCATGTTGGTCTCAGTCAAGTGTATTAACGCTAAGCCACGACTGCTCAATACGAGTACTTTTGAGTGCTTAATAAACGCCCTCCCGCTAATTAATTTTTCAAAAGTTTTTCCCCCATGGCAATCTTATTCCAACCAATCCCGCTATTAATTTTTTAAGTAGGATCTCACCCAAGACAATTTTTAGAGTACGCACTTTGATCTGCAAGTAAAAGATATCACGAGAAAAGCACGCTGACCGCATGTGTTGTATGGCTCTCAGCGTTGCTTCATTCTGTGGGCTTGACTGTGCTACATTGATATAAATTTGTGAAAAGGAACCATTGCCTTTCTATAACAATTTTGGTTGTTTTCCAACCTCCTGTTAATTCCACCATCCCCACCCCCCCCGCTAATTACATATTGGGGATTTTTCAAGCCCCCCGACTATTCCAACCACCCTCCACAAGGCACCTAAGAGTACAAAAAATCAATCACACAACACATTATACAACTTACAGCAAAACAAAGAAAGCGCAACAAAATTGCATAGCCAGAAGTTTCAACTCCCATGCGACGCCACAGGAGATCAACCTCGGTTACTTATAAATAGTTGATAAAACTGTCTGAGAAGCCTACGAAATCCAAGAAAACAGAATGAAAAAGCTCATTTGCCCATCCCATAAAAGCTCATTCTCATCAGGATTATTTTCAGCACAATCTCTTGATTGAAAGGAAAGAAGCCTGGATTTGAATCTAATTAAAAGAGTGAACTGTTTTATTGAATCATTCAGTTTTCTAGCAGAGATGAGAACGAAAGCTTTCTAGATGTATTAAGGCTGTTAGAGCCATGACGTATGCTTAACGACAAAGAGCCAGCAGAAAGAATATTCCATAGATTGCTGTTCAGTCTATGCGTGTCTTTTCAACAAAGCAAAAGCTAACACTTCATTTGAATGTCAGCGCATGGTATTTCCCAAGACATGTCAAGAAAACTATGAAATTTCAAATTGCTTGACAAATCATTTTATGAGAATCAAGCACACAACTGGAGGAGAAAATCCAGGGGGCAAGCCCTGCCTGGAAAATCACTTTGGAGGGGCAAAACCCTTAGTTTTTATGTAAACCTCCAGGTTAATAAATCAGTTGGGGGGCAAAACCATTCAAAATGTTTTCACTTGGGGGCATTATCCCCCATGCCCCCCTGCAGGTACGTGAATGATGAAAATTCAAATATCTGTTAACTGATTACAATTTCCATTTGCTTTATGAGTCCCAATATAAACAAACTTATATTTAACCTTTAGTGATTAAGGGAAGATAGCTAGATAACTTTCTTTTTGACTGCAACTTGAAAGCAATTTTGATAAATGTGTTGTCATCCATGAAATGTCTGCAGGTAGCAGTCATGCATAAACTCACAACTCAGGCAAGATCAAGAACCAGAAAATTATTACCTGCAGGATCCTTGTCCAAAACGAATTCTTGTACTTCCTATTGCTCTGTCTATTTGCTTTTTGACATTTGTTTTCCCTAATCTTACTGGTGTTGGCTCTCTAGAAATAAAAGTTTAGCAACTGCAATACTAGTTATTTACATGAATTTTAGCAATCAATATTATAGCAACCCTACCTTAATTTACCAACCTCCATTATTATTAGTCAGCAAAAGCCCAGGAACTGTAGTAATAATTTCCTTATATATTAAACTTGCTACATCTTGGCAAAAATGAAGCTCAAGAAATATTTAATTCAAATAAAAACTATTGGTAAATTGTACTCTCTAAAGGTGAGTCCAAAAATAACAAGTTAACTTGTTTGCAGAAGCAAGGGGCAACTAAAAGACCATTAACATATATTAATATATAATTACTATGCAGATACAATTATTTCTACCAAAATTGCTACTTCTATCACAAAAATTTCAACACCAGTATATTATCTCCTGTATTCCTATGTTTATATTATAAGCCACTTTCCATCATTCTAAGCATTTTTGCATTAGGCTTCATGTTCCTTTGCCATCATTTTGCACGCTCCAGCATAACATTTATTTGAAGTCTTGTTGTGCGTAAAAACACCAATTGTAAGCACTGTGCTCTACCTGCCAATGTATGTGATATTTGCTTACTCTGAGCGAAAATCTGTTAGTTAGTCAGTCATGAGATTTTATGAAAAGGGAAAACACCATGAGTCATGCATCTTGAATGCAAACTCTGCAAACTCTAAGTGCTGAATACTGTGAAGAAAAGTTTCTTACTTTTTCCGAGACAAAAATGACTTTCCAAGAAACTTAACCAGGCGATGGTAAATATTATCATCACAGAGAAATACTTCATACTGACTGCAGAGAGTGCGTTTCTGTTCAAATGATTTGTATTCTTTCCTTAACTTGGCAAGGCTGATGACCTGGAAAGTCACAATATCATGTAAGCTGATTAAATCTAACTACTCCATAAAATATATAAGTTATTTTTTTGTGTTGATGTGGCTTTGCCAAGAACAGATTACATATACTCATTAATCAATTTCAAAGTACATGGTTATATACTGTTTAAAATACTTGCCCAGTGGCTCTTTGAATCCTGCTATGAACAACAGTTCTTGAGAGTAGAAGAAATATTTAAAAGCCAAATATATTACAAGGTATACAAATATTAAAACCTTCTCCCTTTTTCACTATTACCACAAAATGTATAAATGTGTTTAGGATGAGCCCAAAAGTTTACAAAGTCAACATAACTGCAGAGCAGACACAAAAGTTTGACAGAGGCCCATTTCTGATGACATAAAAACTGTGACTGTGAATGAATGTAGTTAAAACAAGGAAGTTGATAAAAAAGTAGTAAACAAAGTATTCAATAAAGCCAAATTGTACAACACATATGCAACAATGGAAAGTAAACTGAAAAAAAAGTAAAATACATTTAATTTGATGATATCAAGAATGTCTGCCAAGAAAGGGAAATATAATAGCTATTAAACATGTACAATGCTTGCCTTAGCCACATTTGTAACACCAATTTCTTTTAGCTTCTCTTTCATTTGCTTTCCTGGTAATTTTGAGAATAGACAGATTTCTGTGTCATCGTTGAATGAATGTGGAAGCCATCTGCATAGAAAGATAAACATGAGTGACCATGAAGTACATTTGTCAAGAAAAATTAGACAGTGGGGGAAGAGGTGCTAAATTTACAGAGTATTTTAGAAGTAGCTCAGTATTTGTTATATATATATATATATGTGTTTTTTACAAGAAAAAGTTTACATGTAAATAGAGGGACTGGTAAAAAAGTGGTTTTCTTATCTAAAAAATCTGCACTTAGCCTTTTATCTGCTAATTTTTCCAAGAATTTGTTGACTCCATGGCATCTGTAGGGGCACCTCACCCCTTTTCCCCCAATAGCCACTACTGAACATGGCTAACCAAGGGAAGAAGGATGCTTCATCTCAGAATACTGAAAGAGGTAATACTTACATAAGCTTTGCTTTTTTGCAGGGTTCTGGAATTTTTTTTAAAGACAAAAGAATCCAAAATGCTGTATTTTCATCAAATAACTTCTTACTCTTCTTTGGTTTTTTCTCTAAATATGCAAACAATGCGGGTACTGCCAGCTTGACCTAAAGAGCACAAAAACTCATATATCTACCCAGCTGTAAAGTTACTGTACAGCAGACTGAAATAGTATGGAACATTAATTTCACTTCAGGTTCTTCTACAATTGAAAAGCATGAAATAAATAAATGCCAATATAGCTTTTAAGTGGATGAAAAATATATAAATTGAGGGTCATACATATATAATGTCAAATTTGAGTTCAACTTCATAATCTAATTCCAAACTATACAAATTTCAATGTAAACTACAAATCACAAAATAACAATATATATATAATATGAAAAAAGAAAAGAATGAACAAGAAGAAAAAGATTATGTAATAATGAAATTTGTAAGCTAAGAATATCTTTAAAACTAATCAAGGAGAGAGCTTCATCCACCCTTGCTCCTCTATACGCATATACATATTTCTCCAAGTTTATATATATTTATATATATATATATATATATATATATATATATATATATATATATATATATATATATATATATATATATATATATATATATATATATATATATATATATATATATATATATATATATATATATATATATATATACATTGCTACATAGATGCTCCAAGTGAATTCTTGTCTAATTCATCTCAATTTCATTTTACTTTACAAATATAAGGAGGGCTACCCTTCAGTTTAACTGATTTTCAAGAGACCATCTGCTACAAACCGGCAATGGAAACATCACTTAAGTACAGAAAGAAAGGAAAATAAATAGTCTATAAGTTAGATTAAATGGTCCAACACTAAGTGCTCTAAATAAAAAATATTTAACAGTACAATATAGATGAACTGAGAATCACTCCAGTGAACTAGAAACCAATTAGTCTTGGGAGGAAAATTGAATTGCAAACTGTATATGTACAATTGTGGTTTGGTCCTACAGGATACTAGAATAGCTTGAACGAGCTATTTGGTATTTTCTTTCCATAGCTTGACTCATTAAATTCTATCTTAACAATACGTAATAGTCTGTCTATAACTAAAGTAAGCACTTGCAAGCTATTTTGAACATAGAAGGTAAAAATAAAGTTAATCCATTACCAAACTACAGTCATCCTATGTAGTACTACATTCGTTCGCTTTACTTGACAAAACAGTTTCACAAAGCTCAGTTACGCATATGTTTATCAGCTCAATCAGATTCTATGAACGATTTAATGGGCAAAAATCAAAAATAAAGATGTACTGCTTCGTTACCTGGTCAGCGCTAAGTTTACTTTCCCTGTTAACTCGTCTAGTTTTCGTGCCCAACATACTTGATGTTTCACGTGCTATCCAATGTCGAAGTAACGAGAAAAAGAAGCCATTACGTTATGAACTCATAATGAAAAAGAGGCCATTATGTAGGAAGTGATGAAATGGAATGGAATTTAGTTGAATCCGTTTATTGACTTTAGCATCGCACCCAGGGTGGAAAACTGTTATTTTAATCTCAGTTGACTCTGCAGGGGGAGAGAGACAAATGTCACTAAAAGACATGCTGCACGACAAGTAACGAAGGGTTGAGAGGTGGAAGAAGTTGATGTTGTACATAGCGCTCTTTGAAAGTCGCGTCTTATCAAGATTCAAGATTCGAATCACGAAAGTGGTCAGAGATCAAAAAACCAGAAAACCATCACCTTCCGTTGTAGGCGAGGTAAATCTTCGGTTTACGTAGAAATGCTATGTTGTTGGTAGGTATATTTCTTGGGTCACGTAGTAAATATGTGCTGTGTTTGGTTAGTTGCCTAGCTGGCCAGATAGTTTCCAAGCGAAACATTCCTTTAAAGCATATTGTAAAGATTTCTTGACTTGACCATCGTTCACTCGTGTATGTTTGACCCGATTAAAGAAATGTTTAGTGGTATATGCTCAAAACAGGGACGTAGGAAGCATTCAAATCACGGGAAGCACATACGTTTACGGAAGCCCTCACCTACCAGAAAGATAACTCTATTAGCTAGCAACGGAATACTTAGCCAAACAATTTGTAAAAGATTGGGGGAACCCGCCGTCTTTTCCCCCGATTGCTACGTCTATGACACTAGTTGTAAATTATTGTTCTTGCTTGATTCAAACAGGAGATAAGCATCATATTACAATGCGACCTCCTGTCAATGATGAAACTAAATCCGATGTATCACAACCACACCTGCAAAATGGTGCTAATAATGAACGATTAAGCGCAAACCAGTCACTAGATAATAATACCCACGAAAGCTCAGGTACCTGGGACGAACAGCGTACGAGGATTGATGGATTACTGTCAACTTTGAAGAAAGAAATGCAAGAAGTAAAGTCAATGGACAAGAACTTAACAAGACAGTTTATTCATCTAGGAGGCAAGATACAGGAGCTTAAGGAGGTTGAAAAGAAACTCCTTGAGGAAATTGACATGGAAGACAATGAAACAGATGATTTGTTAATTGGTAGTAATAATGACACGTCAGTTACGGTACTTGAAGACACAAAATTGTGATCAAATGTTAGCATATGTGGGAGAATTACAAAGTTTAATGATATAATCATCAAAATATAAGCCTTTGAAATACTGTGGCATAACCTTTCTGTACTAACTATATGTTGTACCCATGGGGTAAAGTAGTTCTTTTTATGTCTTTCGAAGTTGAAACAGAGTAGCTAAAGGACAATTCCCTTTGGTACCAAATAGTAAGGGGCCCCCAATTGCAAATTTTTGAAAATTTCACCACCCATTTCCATTTATTAAGCACCCCCTAACTAAGCAGTTTTGACACAACTCCATCTGCTCCTAACCTATAGATTTCAAATTTTTAGAAAGGATAAGTACATAAAATACATTGACTTTGTGAATGCAAATCAATAATATCAACTAAGGAAATCAAAACAAACTATTTACCTTATACTTACATGATGTTAACAGCTTATTGCAACAGTTTTAAAATGTTTGCATCATCATGCTGTCTATTGAACACAAACCACCCCCCCACTATTAACAACCTCTCCCATTTTATGCATTGTAAACAAAACTGTAAACCCACCTCCTTGCTATACCCCCTTCTATTCAGTGAGAAAGGTTACATGCTTTAACAGTATTAGCAGGTGTGCAGTAGAATTTCACTACAATAACAGTTAGACACATAACATTGTGAATGCCACAAAATAAGAAAACTGCTATTTACTCAAATGTACTCAATGTATTTGCTTTTGGAGTTTGTTTATCATTCACTTTTGTAGATTTGAGCCCATATAGCCGTATTTAATGATGTATCTTTATGAATTTTCCCGTAGGAGAAGTATATTTAAAAAGAAAATTATGTTTTATATATGTAAACTGGGAAAACACATAATACTTTTTACTACTCAGTTGACATACCTTTACCAGAGCATGAAAAAGCGACATTCTTTTGACATACTTAGAACTTTTTTTGCCATGTTGCCACTTTTTTGAGCTTTTATGTATGTCAAAAGAATGTTGCCACTTTTTTGTGCTGTGGTAAAGTTCAGTGGTACCAACAGACTACTCAGTTGACATACTACAATTATGTAGAATATTTTGTTTTTGAATGCTTGCTTGTAGTACTGTTGGTAGAAAGCTTTGATTTGAGTACTCACTTCACTTTTACCAAAGTCAAACTAGTAGGAACAGTCAGCATATCAATTGAATGTATATACACTGTGTTATATTTAGTTATTGTTGTAAATCCTACACTGAACAACTGTTTTGATATTCAGGGGTAAACTGTTATATCTGTTGTATTAACACAGTCCTTGTCATGAGCAAAGTACAGCATGTGCAGTAGCAGATATGCACATGTGATCAAATTTGTAAGAAAATTGTTATATATAATTGTTACCCAATAGAGCATGCAATAAGGATAAAACATACACATTAAAATGTTGAACAAATATTTATAGAAGCCATGTCCTTTCAAAATGATGACTATGGAGTTTAATGATAAAAGTAAATACTCAAAATCAATTGTACATGTGCAATCAAAAATGGGAGTAACTTTAGTTGCACATGGGTGGGCACATCTATTTGTGTGATTCCAAACACTCAATGACAAGGACAGCTTGTATGAAGTAGGATTCTATTATTTGTTGCACAGCAATTCTTATCTCTAGAGCAGTTGTGAGGAATGCTTAAGCACCATCAAAAAAGCTCTACTAGGTCTTTGGGGGCTTACTGATGTTTTACAGTCAAAGTTGGCTTAAAAGAGAAGAAGTTACTAGAGAGGGATAATCAATAGAGCATTTATGGTACCAAGCAAAATCCTTACAGAGATAGCCCCCAACCCACTTAATATATCTTAAAAGCTCCCTGGCAAAAAGTATAACAAAATTTGTCCATATTTTTTACTTATATTTGCCCTTCAAATCCATTGGTTGAAGTCTAACATAATTTGAAGTGCTACAAGTACCATCAGTGTCCCTTGATACATATGTATTAAAAGAGGCATCTTATTTTAGAGGTTTTATCCTGCTTCTCTTTTCAATGTTCAAGTTAAAGGCACTTTTTAGCCACAAGAGCCTTCGATACTATCTTGCCAACTATTATCTGAACCTGCTATACATTGATAAATTAATTGATGAGAACTGTGTTGGATTTGGCATGGATGCATCTTCAATTTCCACATTAGGGGCAAATACTTTTATTTGACGTATATGAGTATCTCTTCCATTTTGGTGGTTCCCAAGGACAGCCAACTGAATCATAAAAGTTCTGATGCAATGGTCATCTGCTTTAAGTTCAATACTTATCCATCCATTTGGCTCATCCAGTTCTACCAGTTCAATTTGCTTTAAATCATGAAAGTCATTTCCAACTCGGACAGAGATCTTGTTTGGTGTGTAACTCTCATCTGACTTATAATCAGTGTATATGCTGACAGATCTCACCAGAGTTTTCCTCCTAGTATTTGAGAATAAATTTTCACTGTGTACAGTATGACCTCAAGGCATGGTAGATATGAACAATTTTCTCTAATGTACTAACCTGTAATTCCTAATTAACAAACAGTGCTTGTAAATTAAAAGTTGAGTATCCATCACTTTCCAAAAAATCTATACATCAAACGAAAGTACTCACCAAGCTGTTTAAGAATATGGACAAAATTTACGGTTTACCAAATGGGTAACAACTTATAACACAAAATACCTTCCAAAACAACGCATGTTTTACCATATTTGGGCAATTTCATAATAGCAGAAGTAAGACAACTAACCCTAACCCTACCAACAACCCTAACCCTTACAAAAACCCTAACCCTTAGCCTAACCCTGGAAGCGTATTATGGTGAAATACCTTGATGGCTAATCTTCACATCGGCCTACGAAGCCCTGGCTATACTAATAACCATGCAGAGGGCGCCATGCAGAGCAAATTCAACAGCATCTGCATGATTGTATCAATAATGTTCAATGTAATGCAACGTAGATACGGCACCTTCAGGCAGGCCATTTTATACGCTACTGCATGCTTGGAGAGAAACATATTGAGCACTAATATATTATATACACTTTGATGAAATGAAATAGCAGAACAGAGCATAGCAAACCTGAATTGTATGTTGACAAGATGGGGTTGTGGACCATCTGATTGCCAATATGTATCGAAATTGTCATCCCTCAATTGATCAATGCCAAAGCCAGGCTTGCAAGATGATAATGACCATATTGCTTGGTCACCTATTTCTCTTACTTCATTTTTGCTGTCTTTTTGAAAAATGCCGGTGCCCTCAGAGCTTTCTGTTCTTTGCGTAGACATTTTGGTGGGAAATTTTGAACTTGGTATTAGCCTCATTTGCGAATACTTGAAAGAGGCATTTCCATGAGAACTTCAATGCCTTTGTGTAACAGACATGCAAAGTTTCGATCTTTAACTGCTCAGACATTTTGGAAAAGGTAATACAAAGTAGAAAGAAAAAATCAAGATATTAAGGAGCAGTAAAGTCAAAAAATGGTATGTAGAGTGTGATTGGTTTATAATTGACAAGGAAGTATATGCCATGAAGTTGACGAAATGTACCAACCCTATAGTCCTTGTCCAGACTGCTAAGTCTGCAGTGCGGCTCCGACTGTATTCGGGGCGCAATTTTAAAGACAAGGAGCGCAAATGAATTTTCAAAAGCGCCGAATCGATATTTTCGCTCTGTTTAACTTGCAAAGAGCACGAAATCCTATTCATTTGGTAATAATAGCAAAAGAGCGCAAAGCGCAAGCAAGTATCGTTTACCGTTTACGCCCTACGAAACGCATTTACGTACTGTGCTGCTGATACTTTCAATTCCTGAAAAAAGCGCAGTATTTTTACCATACGAGCCAAAAGAGCGAAGTTGGAACTCATCTTCCGTGCGTCATTTTCATACTTAGCCGTCTGGGTCCTTGTGCCACAAGTTATTCTTACTTTTAATTGGCTTTTGTGCCAAAAGCTAACTCTGCATTTTTTTACTTGCCTTAGGTGGATCGCTACAACATCCACAGCCAGCTAGAGCACTGTAAGTATACCTGAGCGCCTTTTTTCCATCAGGCTAAATGTTGCAGGAAGATTATGACATTGAAGGCCTATCCTTTATAATCTCTTTCGCTTAAGTAGATAAACTAACGAGAACAAGGTCCCCTTTTAGCTTTAGCACACAGGATTTTCAAAGTTTGTATCAAATGTAAGTTTTGTCACAAAGCCAAATATCAGGAAATGATCATGACAGACAAAGAATTCAACCTAAAAATTTTCCATAGAAAAAGTAGGGCATGTATTGTCCTCTTTGGGCCCTTAGGAATTCTGCTTTTTTGTTGTGTTTCTTTCTTGTTATTGAGGCATTGTTTTGTACTTAGAGGCAGAATTTAAAACATTATGATGATGATTGTCTATTTTTGAGTATTCTTTGAATGGCATAACAATGTTGCTCTTCCTTCTAGTGCAATCCAAGTATGTTGGTACTGGGCATTCAGATACCACAAAATTGTGAGTTATTGCATGGTTTGGTATCAGTGTTATGCTAAAATATTGATGCAGTGTATATTTGTAAAGTCATCAGAGAGGTCAACATCATTGGGCATTTTGAACAATAGAAATTAATGTGGAAGAAGATTAAAGGATAACTTGTGATAAAAGAGAAACTTATGTAATATGGCTTTTGGAAAGTAATTTAATGACTATTGGTAAATGGCAAAAGAACTCTTAGAGAGATGCAGACATGAATTATTTTGCTACTATTTAGGTTTGAATCTATAAAAATTTGTTGTTTTAATAGCAAAGAATTTATTTTCTTTTAGTGAGTGGATGGTGAACCAACACAGAGACTCAATTGCTTCATACATTGGGCATAACAACATGTTGGAATTCTTTGCTATAGCTGAAAATGAGTGCAAAGCAAGAGTAAAATTCAATCTACAAAAGGTATGGTCACTTTTATCAATTGACAAATGGACCTTTAAGATTCTTGTTTATGGGACAAGGTGGAAAGGGCAACTTAATAATGACCTCAATAACCATTTCCACAACAATCAAAAGGGTTGTATTCACAGAAAGACACTTGTATCTGTCATATGATATCTATTTATGTTCATTTTAAGACATTGAATTAGCTGATGTGATATTGTATTGAGGTTGAATTAGCTGAGGTGATTATCATATTGATATTGAATTGCCATAGTGTAGCAAGGAGCTCTTGTATCTGGGTTTCAAGGTTTGATACCTTATTGTACTAGGTGTTTCAAGGTTTGATACCTTATTGTACTAGGTGCCAACATATCTTCATCTCATTCTTTTCATAATCCAGCACTTTTAAAGAAAACTTCCAAGATATTCTCAATATCCTTATACTTGTCTTTCCTTTGTACTTTTAATACCCAACCTGCTAACTTCTCACCTTAGAAAATGCTGCAGCCATGTGGAAGACCACCAGAGAGACCAGAATGGGAGTAAAGCATATGACATTTCCTTAACTTTGTAGTATCTTAGCCAAGTAGATTTATTGTGTACTTATATATCATGATAGATCAATATACAAAAATTTGATTTTTCTATTAGACATAAATCTCCAATTGCTAATAATAAATCACCAATACCTTTCCAGCTCATTACTTTTCTAGAAACAACTCATACCATAATATATACATAGCTTACTAAAAACTAACTTCAGTCCAAAATGGCATCCATACTCACACATCAAATTTGCCAAATTACATCTTTTGGCATTCCCAAAAATTTCATAATTTATGCAGACAATTAAATGCAAAAGAACCAAGCAAATAACTCATTATTAATATGACTGATGACTTTTGTTTGTCTGTTCCTCATTTTTTACCTATCTATTGCTTCCTTTTTGGACTTCCTTGATGGTTGGAATATTGAAAATGGGATTTAAGATTTTTTGCTATGATAGGAATACAGTTTCTTCTGAAACAAAAAGGAATTATATACCTTATTTTGTACAGTATATCCATGATTATCTGACCCTTGACTATCTAAAACTGAATTCTCCAAACAGTTATTGCACAGATATTGTTTGCAAGGCTGATGTTTTGGCATGCCGTGTTGAGAATGAAAATGCCATGGAAGCCTGTACTACATGCTTGAAATGACTTAGAATTCAAGAGGAATTGTCTAGCATTAATGCAACTATATTAATGAATTTATGTGAGAGAATTTATGTGGAATGGCAATTGAAAAGCAGAAAGCTCCTCAATGCAAACAAACTATCAATTCTTCCTTTAACTAAACCACTTCTGAGAAATATCTTATTTTGAATTTTTGATGCAGTACTTAAGATACTCTAGAATAGATTTTTTCACTTCATGCATTTAATTTTTTTGTGGAAATGTTGGTACCCTCGATTAACCAAATATTCAGCTAATCTGAACAGCTTTTTCAGAATTTCATTCCAAGGTATTCAGATCATTCAGGATGTACTGCAGAAAATTGCTTTTCTGTAGTGAAAAATATCCTGTCACTTCATCAATGCAATAGAGAAGAACAACAAGACACATACAAGTCAAATTTTGTCTACTTTCTCTCCATTTTTCATTCCATTTTACCTTTAGGACCATCCTTGCCAGTGAATATTTTCTCTTCTCTGTCAACAAAGTCCTTACTGGCTGAAACATCCTTCATTTTAGGCTTCTTCTTTGGCAGAAAAAATGGTATAATTGAAAATATTACCATCAAAATATGTCCAATAAAATAGTTTTGCTTGTAGACTTTCCATACAACATCTAGCTTGAGCATGATGAAGCCAACACTCAGATATTCATACACACGGTACAAACAAAACCACCTCACCCATTCAAAGTAGTATAATTGTTTTGCACTTGTCAAATAGGACCTAGCCAGCATGCATACTTGGTTGTCACAGAAGATCATCAATGGAACAGACATAAATGTAACATAGTAGCCAGGGTGTACACCATGCCAAAATGCACTTGTAAACAAAACAATTGCCATTCTAAAAATGAAGATACATTGGGATGGCATTACAGAAGCATAATGCTGTATTGTTCAGGAAGCAATTGTTTTAATAGAAAGAGTATGTCACTTTAAGCTATTCTTTTGACATTTTTGATGAAAAAATTTTTCACAGAAGTAAATCAATATACAAATAGAAAGACATACACGTTTTGTTATATGAAAAAGTTTATAAGAAAATGAGGCTCAAATTGTCAAAATCTTAAGAAAATCATAAGAAAATCATGAGGCTCAATTTCCAAAATTAAGTGTTTTTATAGGCCAAAAATCAGTATCTTGTCATTGTTGCATTCAAAATGTTTAAGATGGAATTCAAATTCAAGTATACAATATTATTAACGAAAGTGTAAACCACTCTAGCCAGTTTATTTCAGTAAAAGTTAAGAAAAATGTAAGAAAATCTCAGGCTCAATTTTGGGAAATGTTAAGAAAATTGAGGCTCAGGCAAAATAATGATTTTCTTATAACAAAAAAATGTGTATCTGCATAGTATCACCAAATTTAGAAATTGTTGATAGTATATAGATATGATTTTCTCAAAGCCTCATTAACTGCAATATGGAATGTGGAACCTTAATTTTGTAATTAATTAAATCTTGATTGTAAAACACTTTACAATCAAAGCACTTTTAATATTGTGGGGTGCATGTATCAAAGTCAAAGTCCTTTCCCATGCCCAATGGTGCATAGGGCAGAGCCTATCTCCATTTATTTAGCCCTAGGCAGGGGGCTGGTCCACTGGTAGCTCTGCAAGTTTAACTTTCCCACTTCATTCTCATATGTCGAGTGCCAGACGAGAAGGCAGTGAGTACTATTTTTGAAGTCTTTGGTATGACTTGCCGGGGTCTGAACCCATGACCTACTGGTTGTGAGGCAAACGTTCTACCACTGGGCCATCACTCCGGGGTTCATGTATAGAGGCTGTTAATACACATAAATATAATTACAGGTGAAATGATACAATCATTTGCAGGCTTCACAAAAGTACTTTGTGCCTGCAAGTACAGTCTGAGAAAACTGTGAATGCAGAAAAAGCAGAAAGCAATGGATGGTCAAATGTAGATGAGGGATGGTGAAATGCAGAAGTGCCTGCAGAATTTGAAGTGTGACAATTTTGTGCCTGCAAACGTCGCTTGGTACTCACACAGATTTATGAGATCTGATCATTTGCAACTTTTAGAAACATAAAATATTGAAAAATGATAAAATCCACAACCCACCTAAATTGTTTAAAGGGAATTTGTCTATGGACATAGTTGGCTAACCACCATTGCACAGTTTTGTTCCATGATTTCATTGCATGTCTCACACTTGATGAAAATTCAACATCAAAAATGTCTATGTTCTGTACAGTTCCAAAACTGATGAGAAAATATTAAGGTATATAAGCAGCAATAAAAAAGGACTGGCATAAGTATTTAAAAAGATAAAACCATCATCCAAACATGATAGAAGCATTATACAGTCAAATACAAATATTAATAAATGTTCAGAATCTTTCACTATAACCAGTAGTGTAAAGATAACTAAGTCATGAAAACACTGAGCTAATGAACAAAGACTTGGTTTAAAAAGCAAACTTAAACATACTATACTTGTACATCAATGTACTTATTCACAAGACAAGTCAACTTTATTAGTGACTTGGTAGCTACTACTCTGGTTTGCTAATAGGAGAGGTGGACTTCAAATTTAATTGACAACCTATGTACCATATGTGTTGGCACAGCAGGTAAACAACATCAAACCACCTGGGTTGTTTTTCCTAGCATTTCTGGACACCAAGATAACTGCAAAAATTGTGACTTACCTATGAGTGTCTCCATTATTTCTAGGTGCTACATCTTTGTCTCTTTGATATGTGTAGGGCTTTGTGGGACCTATACCTGGCTTTGGCTCACTTTCAAAAGGATAAGCACCAAGTCCCATAGTTATGCACATTGCCTCTGCCAACATCCATCCAATATAAAATCTATATCTAAACCAGGTGAAACATGGAACCAAATAAAGAATTCTATGTGCAAGCCCCCATGGATGATTGAGGTATGCATCTGTCCCAATGTGATGGTCTGGAAAGTATGCTTGTAGGAGAAGGTATGGCACTGCAAATGCTGGCAGTGATCTTACTTTACGCAGTGCTGGCCAGACAGTTGATATTTTGCTACCATCTTGGTGTAGCATATGCACATATGTCCTATATGTGTAGTATGGACCAGTCATTAAACCACAATAACAGTAGGCATAACTGTAGTAATCATAAAGAGATGGATTAATAGGTGATGACCAAAGCTTCACTTCTTTTGCAACTAAAGGGCTGCTTTCATCATCTTCATTGTCTTTTTTGGCATTTAAATGGCTTTGTCGATATTCAAAAGCAAGACCAATCATCTGTAGAAGGGAACTTAAATTAGAGAGTTCTCACAGAAACATCGATCTGTTTCAAGGAAACAAAGCCTTCTGTGATAATTGAAACTAAATAAATTCTAGACATATTGATGATATTGATGATAATAAAGGGAATGACAACAGCAACTATTAATGGTGCAAATGAATAACTAAATCATATTGGAAAAAGGTGCTGCAGGCATAATTGAAGGAAGAGTGTATCTTGGTACTAGAAACACCTTGGTGGACTACCAAGTTCTTTGCTGGGATGTACACTCTTTTTTGTTGAGATGATGATGATTACATCATGGTTGCTGTTGTTGAATAACTAAATTTTGATTGGTTACTCTCCTTTTACTACACATGCTTTTTTACATTTATATTCTTATACTGTACAAGTTCTGCTATTGTTGCGATTATACTGTCTGAGACTAGAAATTATTCATATGCTTTGATTATACCCTGCGCAAAACTCTAACATTGTTTATAAGAAAAGTTTATAAAAAAATTTCAGGCTCAGAATCACTGAAATTTAAGAACAATTTAAGAATAATGCTGGGCTTAAGTTTCATTAAAACTTGGAATGTTTGTGTATTTGAGTTATAGTACTGTTTGACTGTTAACTTTTTCACTATCAATACAATATTTGTTATTCTGCTCCACTTTGTTCTTCTTCATGAAAAAGTAAGACATCAATAAAGAGTTGAAAATAAATCCTTTGAATTTCAGACATAGTTACACTTTTGCTAATTAAATGTAACTACGTCTATTAAGACTAATCTTAAGACTGTTAATTTAAGACTAATCTAAGGCTCAAAACCAAAAAAAATTAAGAATATTGAGGCTCAGTGAAAAGGTAGGTATTCTCATAATAAATTGTGTACCTTAGATGAAGAGGGCCTATGGGTTGTCACTTTAATAGAGAATGAGGACCCCATGGCAAAAATATGTGGATAAACCTTGGATGGGATCATATTTATCAAATACTGACGTCTGGTAACTAATGGCTCTAGTAGCCTGGAGACTATTTTATTGTACTGACATTTATATAGCATTGTATATATCAAAACCAGTTCGGTTCATGTTCTACAACTTCTATACACATTCAAGCTTCACGCTTAACCTATGTTTACGTTATCAATCATCATATTTGTAAATAGTTGTATATGATATCAAGTTTTGTATGTGTTTATCTACATATCTTCTTTCTGGACTTCACAATATCCATGAATCTTGTGCCAGTCTAGCACTGTGGAAACCCATGCAAGTTTGCAATGCAGAAACACATTAGAACTTTATGATTAACAACATGTAAAAACAACTTACTCTGATGGTCACTAACAGCTGGATGGCATTGCAATGAGATGGGGGTGTAGGAAATCCATACCAAGTGCATGTTCGAAAGAAGAACAAATAACCAAAAACAAAGAGAAAGGATGCCAAAGTGCAGTACCTGGAAAACAGAAGAGAGAAATGAACCTATGCAAAATGGACTGGTGGTGTAGCTGCAAATTATCCTGACTGCAGAGTTTGGCAACATCAGATGTTTTGCTTCAAAAGATACTGGACACCTGGAAATGGGCGTGGCATGGTGCTTCAAGGCAAGATAGGGCGTGGTGCACATGCTTACTTTTAATCCATAGTGAATGGCAGAAAAGAAATAACAGAGCCTATGATTCTACTTTGTAAGCACAAAAGTCAAGTGCACACTTGCTGTGTACACTTACACACCTGACATTTTACTCGTGCAAGCTATCTAAATAACTTTGCTTACTATACTGGAATAGCAATGTGGATAGAGCTCTAGCAAGGCCATCTTTTAAGTACGAATGGACGATGGACGAGATCTGGGAGCTATTTACAATGCAAATCCAATGAGAGAATCATACACTGGTCCTGAGCGTGGCTTGCACCTTGTGCCTGATAAGTAAGTTCGCCTTATCTACAGCTGGAGCTAAAGTTTGCAATAGAAGGAATAAAGAGTAAACTAAAAATAACACATACTGTAGTCCAACAAGCTTCACCAAGATGAAATTTCCTAAAATAGTTAAGGCTGAATGCCAGATTCCTTCAAAGCCGGCAGTTGAAAGAGCAACAATAAGTCCCACGGCAAGTGTCAAAAACTGCTTCACATGTGGGCTGTTAACTGACTTCACTACATGACCAAATGGGATGCAAACCAGCAGAAGGGTCAGATAAATTATATCTTCCCTCTTCATTCTGCCTGTGGTAGGTTGAAAGTCAATATTTGTTGCTACAAGCCTCCAAGCTTCACTTCACCTGCTTTCCTATCCAGGCATGCAGTCAGGATTTTGTTGTTGCAGTTGTCCACAATCGTTCCACTTTATCTTTACGCGTACCACTTCTTTTTTTATGAGCAAGATTGTTTACTTTCTTAGCTTTTTCATCCTTTCAACCAGCCCCGTAGCCATGGAGTGGCAAATACCACCACTTGGCAACAATATACCAGCTTTTTGCCACCCTTGGGAATTTTCTTGGAATTTTCAGGAAAGATCTCCTGATATATTGGTTGAGCTCCTCCTTGGTCTTTGTCACAAACTAAACAGTTAAGCCTTTTCCTGCACACAAACTATCCATTTGATTTTGACAGAATAAAGTAGGAAATAAGCTCTCAAGTTTGGTACCACGTGATTCCTCCATCACATTCTTGCCACCCCTGAAACATAGGCCTGGCTACGGGCTTGCTTCTGGCCCGTAGCCATGGGGTGGCAAATACCACCCCCGGAGTAACAGGCACCAGCTTTTTGCCACCCCTGGGAAAATATTTTGCAACTTATCTTGCTGCTTTTCCTTTGAAGTAGAGGGAAGATCTCCTGAAATTTTTATTGAGCCCAACCTTGATCTTTGTGACATACCAAAAACTTCAGTCTTTTCCTGCACACATATTATCTATTTAATGGCGATAACATAAATGCGAAATGAGCTCTTAGAATTTTCACCACGTGATTGCTCAGACAATTTTGCCACCCCTGAAACACAGGCCTGTCTACGGGCTTGGCTTGCTTTCAACATCTAAATTCCTTACGGCTTTCCTTGTAAAGTAAACAAACACTCGAGTTTCGATGAAGCTTGATCCTTGCATTTTAGGCGCCATTTTAACAGGGACGCCTGCGATGGGGGCAGGAGGGCAGCTACTTCCTCTGCCCTCATCCCTGGGGGGCAGGGATTGCCCTTCATGCTGAACTCTTTCAATCTCTCCAATCTTCTGAAGGAGCATTTTCCGGCATTGTAGACAGCTTGGTTCAAGAAAATTTGCAGACCCCCAAATTTGCGTTAGATTACTAGGAGACCAATAAACGAAGTATTTTTCTTCAGGAAGAGTTTGAAGACCAAAATCTACCCCTGTGGAGGAACATACATATACATAGATGTGCTCTCACAGGAAGCCTTGCCCCCTGCCCTAATTAAGCACAGGCGTCCTTGCCTTTTGGCATACAAAGTTAGGGGGCTAATGCCCCCTAGTCCTCAACTTTGCCCTCATTATATGGATTTCTGTTCCCAGAAATTATCCCTTTTTACTAAAAGCTTTACATTAGAGCTGAAGAAATCGCTTTTCAATTCAGTTCAGCTCTCTCATTTTAAAATTCCACTACATACAGATAAATCAGAAATAAAACTAAACTAATGACAACATACAGACAATCTAGAATAACTCAAATTTAAACACATTATTAAAATTTCAATAAGCTTGCATCCAGGGAATTTTTAAGGAGGGGGGTCCTCTCAATAGATAAACTAATAGAGGAGAGGATACCCCTTGTTTTCAGAATATATTCAAAACTTGCCTATGCATTAGAATTTAAAGAACGTGTAGTTTGAGAATAATGCAATACAGCCTTTTAAAAGAAATATGTACTGCGGGGGCAAATTTTTGACAAAATCAACTGTGCTGTGGCTCACACTATGGTGGGAAGTCGTGAATATGAAATGTAGGGACTTCTTATGTACCAAATTGAAGGGAGATGAATTTTAGCCAAAGGAAACAGCACTGCACCAAAAATTTTCCTGGGGACATTGGCCCCAGACCTCCTTTCTTCAGTATGTTGCAGCAATTCAGTGCTTGCTACTAGACCTGATGAATGACTATTGCCAAGACTCTGATTTAAAAACGCATTTGCATTTACAACACATCTGAATTTACAATTATAAAATGTAATAAACCCTTTGCAAAGCACCTTTGAAGGGTTTAAACCAGAAAGTGCCGCCAATCCTCAAATTTTTTCATTTATTTTTGAACTAGCATACCCCCACCCCGTTTCTAGCTTTTGCCCCCACAGTAAATATTTCTTCAATTTGGATGTGTTGCATTATTCTCAAACTACACGATTTTTTTTATAGGAAAGTGACTTATAAGAAACTAATACTCAGCTGTTCAAAAAGTTAAGAAAGTTCAGTAATAGACTTTTGAGACTTGAAAGTTTTTTAGTGTTTATGTATGTAAAAATTTTAAATTCGATTTATCTTTGTAAAAAATGTCATTTATGTGATGATCGCTACCCTCTAACAGTTTAACTTCTGTTATTTACTAAGATGTATTATCATTTCAAGTGCTGTGGTAAGATTTATAATGATGAAGCCTTTTCACTTGAACTCAAAAATTTTTTGCTAAGAAAATCTGAAGAAAGTTTTGATACTGGAATCGTGGAATAGTTAAGAACGTGTCAGTACTAGACCAAAAACAATTTTCTTATCAAAATAACGTGTATTCCAAAATGTCAGTAAGATTGAGCTCTCCAATTGAAAAATAGAATGGAAATGAGAATTTGACAGCATTGGGGCCAACAAAGTTTGGGGTGCTATGCAGCCCTAGAAGAGCGTTGTCGTCCGTTTTGCACCTACGGAGTTTCTCACCTTTTTCCTTTGCCTTTCAAGTTGTAAAATCTACAGCTCTAAGCTGGAAAATCACCGCATTTTGGAGAAATGGAATAAACGCGATTCACAGGAATTTCTACATGTACACAATGCATCAAATATTGTCATTTATCCCAGAACAGCTTGCACCATTAGTACCTACTTCTACCAGAAAAAAAATTATCTACTGTTTACTTTTCCTTTGCCAAAATGTTGGGAATGCATGAGAATTTTTCTCTTTGCGTGTGATAGTGGGAAATTGCTCAAATGCGTGAGAGTTGAGAGCTCTGAAAAGCGTAATCACAAAAGTCGCAATGAATTACGAAAGCAAGTCCAAGCTCAATCATGGCACCACTGGGGGTTGGAGGCTTCAGCCCCCACTTTTTGCCAACCAGTGACCTCGAAAAGATTAATTTTTCAAAGATAACACTTCTATTGACTTCCAAGCCCCTCACTTTTCATCCAGCCCCCTGGTGGTGCAATGGCTGAAGCTTAACACTTCCATTTTCCCTCATTATTTTCATTTATAAGTTAGTAATAATCATCAGTGTACTATTTAATTAAATGACCCAGTGTTAAGCATTCAAATTTCGAGAGCCTTGAGGGGAGTACAAAAGAAGAATAAGCAAGAGGCTATGAAGATTAGCCTTCTTGTATTAGGGCTGATCGGATTATGGAAGAAATAAAATTGAAGATCTCGTTAAAGTTGGTTTATCTCGTGTTGTATCTGTAAAACCGGTTGGCCAAGTACATATCTGTCTGAGACCATGTACTACTTTCAAAAGAACATCAAGCTGTCAACGCTGAGAATTTAAGAAGAAGACTCGAAAGTATAAAAATTTAATTACGCGTTGCTGGATGTCATTGTGAACTTTTGACGTTTATAATTGGCTTAAACTAATGACCTGCGAGCAGGTCATCGATGCTAAAAACTTTCCTCCGCTAACTGCAGACCCTTGTGAGGTTTTCGTATAGTCGCAAGGAGTTACTATGAGTCGCAGAAAAAGGCCAGTTTGATTGCGATCGTAACAAAATTGATTGCGCAAGTATTTAAGGATTACAGAGGATGCATTCAGAAAGAAACATGGATTCAAAGCCCTTCAACCTTCTCCAAAACACGGATTTGCTCTTTCCATCGAGGCCACACTTTCCACTTGCTCATTCCATCGTGGATAGCCCAGACGCTGCGCAGGGGCTCCACAAGCTCTGCCCACAAGTTGCTCGGTAAATTTTCGGCAACTCTAGACTTTTATATAAAATATTAGCTTGTTGAACAACTTTCAATGTAGCGGGCGAGTTTTAAGGTATTATGTCTCGATATTGATTGTCATGCTTCGTCTACAAGAAACATTAGGCTGAAATTAAGCAAAAATTAAGAAGCATTTTAGGAACACAGGCAGGCTGAGCTTCAAATTCCACCTTGAAAAGCTTTGTTTACATGCTAATTTTGATGAAGGCGTTGATGGAACAAAATAAAACCATCATCAATTATAAATGTTTCACCAAACCTGAACTGTTATTTTCTTACATCACAATTACGTAATGTTGGCTGTCCTATTGAAAGTTTCAAAAATTTACGAAACAGTTAAAAAAACATCTGGGCTTGTTTTTAGCAAAATGTTACGCAACATCCAGGCTGAAGACGGAACGTTTGTTCTTATGAAGAATAGACGTACAGTCCTTCTAGCACAAACATATATCGACCTGAATGCATGCATGGGGAAGAAAACTTAAAACGATTTTGCAGTAATTGAGCAACTTTCCAGCAACTTTTCGAAAAGGAGCAACTTTTCCAAAGCTTTTGGCATCTTTTGGACTTGAGAGCAATTTTTCAGGAAACTTTGAGCAACTTGTTGACAGGCATACCACAAGCGATCCTATGAAAACTGGCAAAGAATTTTCTTGCAACTCCTTGCGTTGATAATCCAAAGCAGTCGCTGAGACAGAAAAAATTTGTGAAAACCGGGTTGTAAAAAGTTTTGCAATTCTTGCGATTCATATGAAAAGCAGACCTAAAATGCACCTCTGTGATCGCTCATTGGAAGCGAGGCAAAATCAAAAGCGGTCCACGTCTATGCTGTACGCAGTGAAAGCTGACTTACCTTCTCACCACTCTGCCCCACTCTGCCTAGTACTGTAAATCAAACTTATCTTTTGCCTCGTAGGTCTTTGCAAAATCCTCACAATTCCATCTACCTTGATGCTTTTGAATATCTTCAACAGCATTCAAAGTCATGATTTACTTTGTACATGGAATGTCGTGCAAATTAAGAAAAACTGTAAACAATAAACAGAATGATGACGCAGGTTTTTAGCACGTGAGGAAGATGGGTAACACATTCATGCATTTACCTTCAAAATAGGAAAAATATTTACCTTTATATCTTAGATTATACCAATAATCCGTTTAAAGGGAAAGCAACAAACATGTTTAAGGACGTCTTTTCGAGATTGAATTAAATGAAAATTATCTAGATCTAGCTTCACAGGAGAAATGATTCATTTACTTATGAAATGAAGACAATGAGATCATTTATCCTGGTGAATTCTGTTTAAGCCGATCATCGTGACAAAGCGACGTTTCAGCTGGGGAATTGCCTAATTAATTAGTTCATTTGTTAATCAACAAACAATAAGACCATTGTGACATAAAACAATACAGTTATTGTGATATATTGAGAAAACAATAACTTTATTGTGATACAAAGGCTGAATGAGTAGCGCCTGCCCTTGTGCTATTGGATAAAGGAAAGGCCTGCCTGTTGTAAACAAGTGGAAAATGTCATGGCAAGCATCTCGCTGTTTGCTACACCCGACCATGGTCGTTTAAACCTTACTCTTTGAGAGAAAACATAATGGCTGAGGTTTATTTTCTCATGTAATGATAAGGACCTCCGACAACCCCTTGAAAGTATATGAATTATGATTCTCAGTTATCTAACATTGTTTCCGCTAGTCTGTTTTTCCTAAACTGGAGCCTCCTTTTGATTAAAAGATTAGAACAGCGGTATTGTTACAGTGCATTGGGATATGATAATACGAGGCTATAAAAGAACAAGGAATCACATTGCTAGCTATTTCGGAAAAGGAATAAGTCACAGCAACCATCTTAGGTTCAAAGCGGCTCGATTTGAAACGATTTGTGCTACGAAGACACTCATTGAATGAAAAGAAAGAGAGAGAATAATGGAATGCTGTCCCGTTGGCACACAATTGTCAAAGGCTTGTAATTAGGATATTAGAAGATAACTAACTTCAAAAAGAAGAAGAAAGGGCGCGAGATCTCGCGCCAGGAACGCAGGAAAGATCTGGTCTCGAACTAATAAACATGGGAACGTAGATTGGATACTTGGTGTAAACTTTGCAAAGACCGGTAGGCACTTTTGTGAATCTGGAGACAAGATCGTCAATGACACTCTTCATAGAACGCTCGCTTTACTGGAAACTTTGATCTGCGATTAAGATTTTTCAAACTCGTCTTGAGATATTGTTGTTAATCACATTACGACGTAGAACGCGTAAGTGGATTGCGAAACTCGACCCGGCAAGCGAACAAAATCACCTTAGATCGTAAAATCTGGGATTTACATGCGTCTAGTATTCATTATCATTGCTCAAGCTGAATCACCTTCACAGATCAAAAGCTAAATTCGTTAGCTAAGTTGCTTTTCGTATTGCAAAGTAAACATATCTATAACCGAAATATATTACAGATACACTTCTGGGTTATCCATCATTGACAGTAAATATGGTTCTGGATTATATCATTTGCAGCGATTCACCTCTGGATAAGGACTGCTGAACACGAAATTGCACTACGAGTCATGGAATAAAACACCAATATTTCTGTAACGAAACGCTTCACGATTATAAAGGAATGACACGGAAACGTTCAAATAAAAGAAATTCAACAAGACAGGCGACGACTTCGTGGATAACAAGTCGGAATAATACACCACTTCATCAGAACAAAAACATTTCGGGTTTCACAACGAATTTATGGAAAACTTCTGTCACACAAACACGTACAGTCCCAATTATTGATGGTAGAACCAGAACTGGGTCAAAGGCAGTGACATACTTCATAGCAGCGAGTCTATTTATTGTTGCTCTATATGTAATGGGAAAGCACGTGTATAGAGCATTGAAAAAGTTGATCACGTCAGGAGGGTAAGTGGTAAAACTAAATGCTAACTTACAATCGACAATTGTTCCCTTGTGGAACCTTGAACCACAGGGATACCAATGGCTATATCGATCTGCGGAAATACCTGGCTGTCGGAACTGCTGAAGGTATCAAAGGGCTCACCCACAACCTGGCAAAGCTTTGTTCCTTGAATTTTAGAAACAAAAATGTGTCAACGAGCTAAACAGTTTACCGCAGCCATAGCCACGATATCTAAGCAATTTTGTAGATGAATTTCAATGTTAGGAATTCAAACTACTTTTCACTTGAATGCAGCGGCGGAAATGAGGATAGTGAACTGCAGTTAGATAGATTCATTCTAGACAAAGGCGTCTCAAAAGAAAGGCAATATAAGTCTGTAGGTAAAGGACAAAAAGGGAAATGTGCGAAGGAATGAGTCATAGTATAGATTATATATACATATATATATATATATATATATATATATATATGTGTATATATATATATATATATATATATATATATATATATATATATATATATATATATATATATATATATATATATATATATATATATATATATATATATATATATATATATATATATAGGTAGATTGACACAGAAAATAAAACTGCGGAATTGCGACTATTAGTTTCACGATTTCTGATGATCGAGAAATCGTGAAACTAATAGTCGCAATTCCCCAGTTCTATTTTCTGTGTCAATCTACCTATATTACGCTCTGCGAAATGTATTGAGCACCCTCAGCTCTCAGTTATAAAGGACATAAGGAATACAATATATATATATATATATATATATATATATATATATATATATATATATATATATATATATATATATATATATATATATATATATATATATATATATATATATATATATATATATATATATATATATATATATATATATATATATATATATATATATATATGTATATGTCTATGTAGTCACGGTGTCACAGTAATCTAGAAAACATTCTTCTTGGCTGCAGGTAAGTAATTTGAGAAACGAGATGTGGATCTTAAGACGGTCTCACACTCTTGGACCATGTTTTTATAATAATTAAAGTAAACACAAAGAATGTCTAGGCTGGAATAGGGCTGTGACCGAGACCTTGAATCTGACGTTGTTCAAGATTTGTGGTTTCTAGTATACAGGCTAAAACGGATCACTAACAACAATATTGTCTTGCTAACTTCTACAATTATTTCTGACAACTTCGGCACCGTGTGTTCAATTCCAATATCTACTGATCGGAATCAACGCCTGACATATAATTCTCCCAAGCTTTTTAATCAATGGTACCACATTTTCATTTGAGTAACTTGTCAACCGTTAAAGACGTATAATAGGCAAGTTTCCACTGTTCTATAGATCAATCGGACAGAAGTCGGTTGAATGAATGTGTCCGCTTTTTTAATATATGGCAAATACGTAAAAACAGAAATACACGCCATTTTTCAAACTAAACAAAGCTACTCTATATTCCTTGCACAATTCAAAATCTTCGTCGAATTTTTACTGGAAAATAAAAGCTTCCAAATTCAGCATCAATTTGAAACTTGATCCAAGTCGAAATGAAATTTCTAGACTTTCGAGATTGTCGCTCACAAAAACAGGAGAAACATGGAAAACATAGAATATCACAAACTGCTAATGTATGTAAAAAAAGGACAACATTAAAATAGCTCTAGATTCAGACGTCACTGGCTATGTACCTGCAAAAAGATTTTGTCAGAACCAAAAATACAGAAACATTCATTACTTTACAAAGGAGCAAACCCGCCAAACTGTTAAGAAGGAGCATGTCCTTTAATGCTAAGGAAACCGAATATCTCAGACAACCGAATAACCGAAGAAACCGAATAACAACTCAGGAAACCGAATAACCGAAGTCATCGAATACTCAAGAAAACGGGTTAGAGTATCTAGCCAGAACTGACGTGAGTGAAACTAGCAAGATTTCCCTACCATGCTAACGAGTGTATTGGTAGTGTAATTTCTGAGCAAAACATCTGACATAGACTGCACAAAATATCCAAAAGTCTTTTGTCAGCTCACATCTGTTGATGGGATGTCAAACAAATGATGGAAAACTCCCGATGCAGTTGTTCAAAAGCCTACTTTCTTTGCACTGTGATAGACGCAAAAGTTGAATGAAAATAAACTACAATGAAGCTGCATGGCTACGAAGATTGTAGAGGCATTCCGTTGCTTCTTTTAATGTTTTGCTCAGTGTATATTTGAAACTTTTTGAAACTGGGTTTGTATGCAAGCCCATTTTATGCATTACTCTGTAGAATATTCTATGAACGCAGAAAGGTGTTGTGTATTAGAAAACATCAAAAGAGATTCATGAAACGGGGTAACGGAAACCTATCGTCTGAACTATTGTAGATGATTACAATTCTTAGGGTTCCAATTGCCAGCAATTGCTTCATCACATAACTAAGTGACAGGCTAACTTCACATACATGGTAATCGTCAAAGTATGCTTCCATTTGCCTAAAATTAAACCCCAGGACCTGAGTGTCTAGCTTATTTTGCAAGAAACCTTCACGCATCCTATTCCTCCCAACAAGCCTATCTATTATCTTAACACTAATGTTCACCAGAAACCTGTGACGTTTCTCCTCAAAGAAATATTTGACCACCCAGAACTAAAATTACGATAGCACGCCTTGTAGTTATTAAATCTAAACCTAAAAGGCGTGCTAGTGCAACCCACGCATTGAAATCCACACACAGCACAGTCTAACACATAAGCAACATCAGATAAGTCCCGGCTCAACGTAATTTAATCTCAAACTCCTTCTTAGTTATATGGGAATGAAAACTATCACTATTGTTCACACTATCTATCACTATCCAACTGACATCTATCACTATTGGCACCAGCACGCCTTTTGAGACAGAGACAGAGACAGAGACAGAGAGAGAGACAGAGACAGAGAGAGAGAGAGAGAGAGAGAGAGAGAGAGAGAGAGAGAGAGAGAGAGACAGACAGACAGACAGAGAGAGAGAGAGAGTGAGAGAGAGCTACGAAAGAAGCGAATCGCAATTCACAAATTCCGCACTAATTATGCGAGCCAATTGAAACCTTCTCCTCAAAAAATGCGAATCCTATTTCTCGGAATCAACTTGTCAAGCAACGCTTTGCGAATCAAATTTATATCTCCAATTCTATCTATGCTATGCCTTTGATTCATGAAATGGTTAATGGCTAAAACGAGGGTTAAAAACTCTCCATGCAAACTGAACTCAAGTTTCTTCTCTCTACAGGACAACAAATCGACAGTCACAAACAAGAAAAACGAGCAGAAGACAGTCATCTGTAAGTTTAGTGAATAAAGAAGAAAGAAAACCAAGCAGGGTTGTGAAAGTCTGAACTGGAGTGCAACAAGAAGGTCTTCAAGACTGAGAATAATGCAATCCTCATCAAAATCAGAAACAAGAAAAATGTGAAATAAAACCGCGACCAAACAAAGGATATTAAATGTTGACTAATTCAATAGCCATAGGCGATAAAGCTCTTGAAATGTTTCTCACGCTCTAGATTACTCTTGAGTCAAGCACGGTACCAATGGGGGGCTGGGGGCTTCAGCCTCCCAATTTCTGCCTCCCAGTAATTTTATGTTTCTATGATAACAATTTTATTGACTACTCAGCTCCCCACTCTTTAATTGGTGGCGCCGTGCCTGAAAGTATCGAATATTGGGAATTAGGATAAATGGGATTGGAGTAAATGGAGGGGGGCTGGAAAATAGGCCACATGAAACTTTTTATAAAGCACTTGAGCATTGAAACACTATTCACTTATTCAATCAATTCAATCTCTGAGAATAAATGCTTTTCGCACGTGAAGATCTCACCCCACGCTTATTCAAACCAATCAATTGATTAATAAATGGGTAGGTTGAATAAGCGTTGGAGGTTTTAAAAAAAGTTGGAAAACTAACAATCGGGAGGGGACGACTATTTGGCACTCAAAAATAGATAGCAAGTGCTACAATCCATTTATTCTAGCTTTGCAAAAAATTCAAGTTACTCAAAGTTTACCTAGTTGATTATTATTCGGGTATGTCATAGAGGGGGGTTTTAGGGAGATTTTTGTCACTGTACTACATATTTCCTAGCATTTTAAATTAGTACGAAGTTGAATTGTAGAATGCCTTTTTCAAATCAGCCAACTCTTTATCTTTCCTACAAGTTTCTTAGTTATTGAGATAACGCGAATGAAATCAACAGAAGAATATATCTATTGCTAGTGAAATCAATGGGAATTCCTATTGATTTTCGTTTAAATGTATCGATAATCGATCAAGTTTCATTCTCTACAGTATTCAATCGAAAAAGAAGAAACTTATGTCCTTGTTCATTGCCAAAACTAGGATGCGAATGTCCTCCCGTGCTTGGACGTGACAGCTTAAATGTGCACTCATGAAGTAAGCAAACATGGAGAATACTGAAGATTTGTGCAAAAATCAAAGCTTCAATGCGATGTGTCATTATCAATACAATTGAGCATGCAATGATAGTTTCGTGCGAAAAATGCACGAGAGCCGAGCAGGAAAACAAAGAATACTTCTCTATTATTCAAGCTTAATTTCGATATTCGTTCACTTATGCAATATAAAATATCGAGTCTTTATAATGGAGATAATGATCTTAAGCGGATATAACGGGAGCTTAAAAGTTTAAATATAAACAGTCCCAGCAGCATCACTTTTATGGTATAAAGTGTTAAGCTAAACTATTAAAAATAGAGACCAATTGATAAAAAAAGCGATTAAAATATCAGAATAAATCTGACTAGTATAAAAACTACTCATATCAACTATAAAGTTGAGATATAATAAAAAATGGTAGCATTGAAATCAAAGGGTTATGGACAGAGTAAAATATTGTGGCGTAAGTTGAAGTAGACAAATTACAGGTGTCAGAGGCATCTATTTTCCACTTCACAATTAAATGTTATATTGGAATAGAATTAAGGGAAGCCACAAAAGCAACATTCCTTGATCAGCAGTTTACGTCAATTTGCATATTTGATTGTGAATTAAACTCTCATCCAATTTGCCTAAAAAACCCAATCTTAACTTCTCTCTAACCCTTTTACTAATTGAACAATATATACTTATAAATGATGTTATAAAAGCAAAAAGCTTGCATTGAACAAGCACAAAATTATGCAAAATACTACAGACTTACAGCCAAGCTTTACAGCCAAAGTTAGCGATTGACATTTAGACCTTGTCGTGACGTTCTTCTCCCATTTTCTCATAAAACTCATCAACAGCAGTTACATTCTTAGACAGTAAATCATGATGATCACGCATCTCCTTTATAACATCATCTTCTGATTTTCCATTTCCCAATGATTCAAACAATTTATCACGTGTTGTTACGCCACGAAGTGCGAGCTGAAAGAACGACAATCGAGTAAAACTTATCAACATAAATTTAGAAAACCAAATACAAATATTTGGATATCTTGAAAATGCTATTCAATTATTGAAGAGAAAAGGGCTCTTTGGTGCCTAATACAAGGGAGACTGGAATAATTGACGGGGGGGGGTTGGAGAATCTTCTCAAAACCTATTATACAGGGCTAGGGGATAGGGGCCTGAGTAATTCTCCGAAGTTTAGCAAGTGAGTGTGTCAAGAAATTCTACTTGAGAAGCTAGTATTGACTTAAAAGTCAACACTATCTTAGGAAGTACACGTTTTTCTATAAGAAAAAGTTTATATGAAAATATAAAAATGAGGCTCAAATGGTCAAAATCTTAAGAAAATCTTAAGAAAATCAATAGGCTCAATTTCCAAAATTTAGTGTTTTTCTTCGCCAAAAATCGATATTTCGTCATTATTTCATCCAAAATATCAAAGATGGAATTCAAACTCAAGCATATAATATTAATATCAAAAGTGTGAACCATTTTAGCCAGTCTATTTCAGTAAAAGTTACAAAAAATTAAAGAGAATCTCAGGGTCAATTTCGGGAAAAGTCAAGAAAATTGAGGCTCAGGCCAAATGATGGTTTTCTTATAAAAAAATGTGTACAACTATTTGACACACCCACCAACTAAAATAAGAATGTTCTATGTGTTTGAGCAATCACTGACTGACTAGAGCAAAGCCAGTGCATGTAAACTATGCACCTGAAATAACAATACACTGAGCACCTGAAATCTTTCAAGGCCTTGAAAAATCCATTTGGGGTATTAGGTCTGTGCGCAAAAATCTGTGTACAAATATTCTAGTATAGTATAACAATCTGTTTGATATCTGTTTGTCACTGGTTATAACATACTTAGGATATTACATACAAGATCAGTGGGTCCCTTGGAGCACAATATGACCAGATTATACATATATTGAACAGCAACCTGCTATTTTCATATTGAGGATAAAACAATGGAATTGTCATTAGAAAACATCAGGTGCATGTCATCAGAGGTGGGACCAGCAGACAGCTGTGTGCTACAGCCAGAACATGCTAGCTCCAGAACAGTGGCTGACAGTTTCCCGTTTTTTGGGGGGCTGAAAACTTTGTGAAGGCTAGAGTACATGTCATGTAAAACTCACACTGAACAACCTTGACCAACATGGTGTTGAAAGGAGACAAAGTACTTGGAAGGTTACAGCTAATAAAACATGCATAAATAGTGAGAGGAAACTGGGGGTCTGGGGGCTTGCTCCCAGGCAAAATTTTTGAGGCCACACTCTCTAGAACATCAGAGAATACCCTTCTGCAAAGTAGGATATAAATTGTTTTCCTCCTTGATCTTTATGCTCATAAAGGAAAGCTGATCCCCTGACCTGTTTTCATTGAGTTTTGATGACTAGGAATAACATAGGAAGGAGCTATGCTAAAGTTATGCCATCAGACCACTGGAAAAATGGCCCCACCTATATGCTGTCGAATGTCTGTTTGCCAAACTCCATGCCAGTACACTCACTTGCATGTTGTTCTTCCTGTGAGGTACTACTTATAAATTGTGCATCACATTTGGCAAGTCTGAAATTATCTGGGGGGCAACCACCCCCTTGCCCCTCCCAGATGTCTACCACTGCCCTAGAACTATCACCAGGTCAAAAACTATAAAACTTTTTGCCCCATGCTAGATATTGCACAACAATATGTAATATTTATACATTGAAAATTAGAAATTTGAGCACTGGAATTATCTCTTATCCTTGTCACCCTTGTCATTAACTTTAGTCCAAAACTGCAATTCCCAAAATTTGAATCTATCAACAGCATGCAAATTGACTATACTGGATTTCTAAGTGATAATAGGTCAGGTAAAACTGGCATATTGTACATATTCTCAGCCATTTTCATACTACAAAACAAACTCACCCCAAACATTTTCTGGAGAAACCATCCATGGTACTTCTTAAGTGACTTCTCATAAGCACGTGAAACACATTCTGGCAAGTTTTGGTTCATTGTGAGCACTTCTTCAAAGATTTCCTTGACGAATCTAAGTCCCCTAAAATTTGATGATTTTATATTTGTTAGTCATGTGACAAAAGAGGGGCTTCATTCTCTTATAAACTTGTCAATAGGGAACAGAACTACATATGCTTTTCAAAAATAAAGGACAGAAAATTGCCAACGTTCTAAATCATCCTCATACCTTTTAAGCACCAGGAGACTACTAGTTGCTGACTTCTTGTCTTTGGTAATTTTAGCTTCTTTTTCAACTTCAACAAAGCACTGCAGCTCTGAGAATTTCTCTTTATCACTTTCATATTTTTCCTTTAGTTTCTAAAAAACAAAATAAAGCAGAATGAAAAGAAATATAAGATGCTCACTGCATGTTTGGAGGTTGCATGGAAATTAATGCTAGAGATTCTAACAATAAAAAATTTAAAAAGTTGTCATACAGTAGCATTTTCTGTCATAATTGTCTTCACTTTTGTAAATGCACCTGGTCCAAGCAGATCTACGAATTCAAGAGCAAGACATTTACATCATTAGAGTAAAGCAATTATTGAAGGAAAAATAGTTAGTCTCTCTATTGAAAAATTTAACAAATGACTTTATGCTATGCACAGAGATGTGCTTAGACACCTAATACTCGTGTGTGTGTGTGTGTGTGTGTG
>OLMO02000286.1:1866522-1917727 GCA_900291935.2 Cassiopea xamachana
GACTTATAATCGCCCTATTTCAAAACAAAATACCCCCTAAGAGTACCATCGGACATGCTCCCCCATTTGGAAATTTTGGCCCCCCCCACTTTCAAAATCGCATCGGGGTGCCTGTACCGATATAATTTTTAGCTGAAAAATAGCTAACATTTGTGATGTCTTCAACCATGAACACATGAACAAGCATAGCAACTTATCTGATGTGAGTTACAAGTAATGAAAAGTTCGTAACAGTCACCCTTTTTGCTCTCCGTATCTTGTTCTTGGTGAAGACACCCTAGTATTTGCCCAAAAATGATAAATTCATCCATTGCCTCTGCTGAGTCGTATCCTAGTGTATGCTTTAGCTTCAAATTTATCCTCCTAAGTTAATTATATTTTTTTCAGATATTCTAAAGATTGATAATCTAGATCAGTTCAAGAGTCTAGTTAAATTGCAACTTGATAACAATATAATCGAAAGAATTGAAGGATTGAGCTCACTGATACACCTTGAATGGCTAGGTATGTTACAATATAGTATTATTCTCTTAAGTACTTTAATCTTTTGTGTTTTCAGTATTTCCATAAAATTGTTGAACCTCCTTCTTCCCAAAAATAAGCAAATTTAGTCTTTAGCTTAAATATGCAGAGAATTGCTGTGGATTCCAAGCCTTTCATTCTTTTGATCTTTTCTTTAGATCTTTCATTCAACAACATTGAGTGCATAGAAGGTCTTGATAAGCTTACAAAGCTTAGGGATGTGACACTCTACAACAACCGTATAACACAACTGGAAAATATGGATTCCCTTACCCAGCTGCATGTGTTTTCAGCTGGAAATAACAAGCTGGAACGACTAGAGAATGTAAGGATAGCTTTATCTGTGATTAGAGCTGTGTGCTGAAGCCATTTAATTGACTAAGTACATACTGAACAGGAAGACTGTTCAAAGATGTTAGAAACTATGCTTATGATATGAGCAGAAAGAGAATAGTTGCAAACAGGGGTGGCACCATGAATTTTCTGATGGGGGAGGCTGAATCTTCCAACAAGGGTCCTAAAATACAATTAGTAGTGTACTATAGCTTCCAAAAAGTGGCTAGCATGCTCCAATGGGGGGGGGCTTAGCCCCCTCTAGTCCTCCCCTGGTTGCAGAGCTATGATTGTTTTTCTAAGTGACTGCTACATCATTGAAAAATTATGCTAAAATTTTTGTCATTATCTTAGATTGCATATTTGCGTCGTTTCAAGAATCTAAACTCACTGAATTTAGATGGGAACCCATTTTGCCAAAATCCAGGATACAAGCCATTTGCAATTTCACACTTGCCAGCATTGGTCTACTTGGACTACAGGCTTGTTGATGAGCAAATGAGAGAAGCTGCAAATGAGTATAATAATAACAGGTATTCAGTTGAAGCAATGATGCAGGATGAAGCTGCTGCATTGAAAAAGCAAGAAGAGATAGCAAAGAAAGAGGCTGACTTTCAACATCACAAGGTGGTTATTTCTTATTTTTTGCAAAGTAGACCCAGCATAGTCCTAGGAAAACATAAAGGGTCTGTCATCTTAAATGCTAAATTTCTGCTACAAAACTCTGAAATGAGAATGAAGAACATTATTTTGATATATTTATTGTCATCTTTTTCTCAAAGGTAAGTTTCCAATACTCTTTAAGTAAGTAGCAATTTATAAATGAGTATAATTGTGGTTGATTGTTATTTCATACATCATGTTGGGTTCCATTCCTAGCCATGAATGCTTTGTGAAATCATAGTTTCTTAACAATGAAACACTGAAAATATCCATGTACATAAGAAAATTGTATCTGATTGACAATTCACACAGCTAGATTATGAAATTTTTAGTTGTATATTCTTGAGCACACATCAAAATTTTTGTCAGACTATATCAGAAATTTAATGTCTTTTTGCTTCTCATTCCCCTTGCATGTTTCCTAAATTTTGCATTGATCTCACATGTATTTTGATCAATTTCACAGGAAGCATATGTGGAAGGTCTTGATGGGTCTTACCTCTTTGATGCAATGTTTAATGAAGACACAGAAGCTCCAAAGCTACTTAAGCTTCCTGGAGTTGATGAACTTATGACACTATATCCTTTCTCTTGTTATTAAACTCAGTTATGAAAATCTATAGCTTCAAGAGTTCCTAAATCATTATGAATTTTGGAATTTTAATGTTACAGCCCTTTAACTATAATTATTGGCAGTGATATATTTAGCAAGAAAACCTATACTTTCTTATGATAATGTTATCACTTGAGCTCTGCAGGCTTTGAAATTATATCCTATAAGATGTAGAATGTTAGAGTCAAGATACAAGGGGGAGCTTTAAATCTTACATAATTAGCCATTACTGAAGTTATCTATGAACTGCTTAAAAACTTAGCACTTTTACACCACAATTTTCCTTAATTTATAAGTACTTTCAAAAGCAGATTTACAAGCATCTGTCAGGAAATTGCAAAGTATGGTCTGACAGAACACAAGAGAAGACAAGAGGAAATCAACTCATTCTTTTCCTGTATTGAGGAAGCAATCTCCATAAACAAGCAAGCTTGTGTTGAATGTATTGAGAATTTTGAAAATTACAAGAGAAAGGTATGAGAAAAATAAAGTGAATTTTAAGGTTTTGGTGTGATTGCAAGTTGGTGTCCTATAAAATAATTTGTTTTTTAATGCAGAAGCTAATGGGTTGTCTGCATTGTGATCAATTAAGAATCTGCTAGTGTGTTTTATCAGTAGGTATGATGACCATGTATAATTGAGCTGAAAAATTTCACATCTCACAAGGTATTTGGATATCAAACAAGCTAGAGTCTATTTTTATGACAAGAGGCTTAATTTATCTGTCTTTTGGGAAATGTATATCATCATGCAATTTATGAATATGTGGCTAAAATGTGCTTTGCATGTCATGTATGTATGTGATTTTTAATGTATCTTCTTACTGGTTAATTTCTCACAGGAATTTTTGGATATAAATAATCTGGTAGATTCCACAGTTATTGAAAAGAAAATTGGTGAGATAAATAACGAGATCACAGCAATGTGGACAGCCTTGATGGGCTACGAAATGCAACTGGTCGATCAGTTAGAGGTAAGTACAGTGGTTGAATTCCTAAGCGAACAAAGACTATATACATTGACAAAGAGTATACACCGTAGACATGCATGACCTGACATTCAAACTTTATCATAATTTTACGACGATATTTGTACTATGTGTTGCAGTAGAGGAACAAGCATAGCGTAGAAAGATAACCCTAGACAAATATATACTTAAAACCGTTCAATGCAAAGCTAAAAGGCCCGAGCTCTGTCATATTTATCATATATAAATAAGACTCTATCATGCACAGTTCTGTACTTGATGAGGTAGTATGTTAGAATATATTCCTATAGAAAACCAAAAATAACTACAATCTCTACCAATAGTCTTGGAAGACTTGCATTATTTAGTAGTATCCCCCTCTCCCCCTCAAAACAATGTTGTTTTATGCAGTGTTGACAGAGACAGAAAGAATCGTTATGCTTCCAGACATTTTTCTGACAAATAAACACTTAATTCAACATTGTTTTAAGGGGGAGGGGATTTCAATTGTTTGACATGGATAAGGAAATCATTTTTATCAGAGATTGTGTATTAATTAATTGGTATTCCAAGGACTTTGAGCACAAATTGTAGCTTTCGATACTTGTCAATGTCTGAAATTAAGCACGATTGTCAAATTCTACGTCATAGTGTCACGTGATATGTTTCCCTGCCATAATTTTAAAGTTACTTTTAATGGACAAAATGACAGAATAAGTGAACAATATTTTTCCAACACGTTTAAATAGTGTTAGATGTCAAGATTAAGCAAAAAAGTTTTGGCGCTAAATTCTGTGTCACTTATCCTTTAAGAACATTTGAAAAGATAGGTTTTGGCTCAATCCATTATTTACGGAGCCATTGTTTGGTTCAATATTTAAATACCTTTTGGACTTGTAGGAATTTCATAGTATTTTCTAATTTCAGGATACAATAAGGGACTTCGAACGAAATTTCGCAGATATGGTCACAACCTTCGTTGAGCAAGTACAAGGCTTGTATCTTTTCAGAATTGTTTGCCCACTTTTCCCGCCTTTATTTGACCTCACAAGCATAGGCGTCAAATCTTGATTGACTGACAAAGGAATCACCATGGAATGATTCCTGCCAATAATGTTGTGAGAGCATAGGCGTCAAAACTTGATTGGCTGACAAAGGAATCACCATGGAATGATTCCTGCCAATAATGTTGCGAGAGCATAGGCGTCAAATCTTGATTGGCTAACAAAGGAATCACCATGGAATGATTCCTGCCAATAATGTTGCGAGAATTCGTTCCCAGGTTTAGAAAGCGACACAATTGTAGAATGTTACTGTGGATATCGTTTTTTGATTGCCACATTAAAAATCCTTGCTTTTTTCTAATGTATCTCATATGAAGAATTTCGTTGCTCAGTGTAGCTAGATAGTATACAATTGGGGCTTTTAAGTGAAACAAGAAAGTGCAGGAACCATAAGCGTAGGAGGCGTGGGACCAGGGGGCTGCAGTCCCCAAAAAGCTGAACAGAAATCCTTTTCACTCGGGCAAATTTTCTGAAAGAACAATAGGAAATTCTGGCAGAAAGTTTACAGAACGTTTACAGCCCCCAAAAATTTGACGTCCTCCTACGCCCATGACAGGAACAGATTTGAGGCAGACATGCATTTCACTAAAAATTGTCATGTTTGAGTCTCTGAATCACGTAAAATTTGTTGCTTTCCTTCACAAATCTCCAGCATAACACAATGCCGAGAACTAGAGAATGCACACAATGAGAAATTATCGGATATTGCTGTTGTGACCTTAGAAAAGTATATGAAAAATGAACTCGAAGAAGAACTTCCCGAAGAACTAAGAAATGTCAGTATTACTAATTAATATCCATTTTTGCGTCTATGTTTTTTTGCGTTATATTCTTATGGTTGTTTCTTAGATAAATTTGCTATTTTATATAAATAAATATATATATATATATATATATGTATATATATATATATATTTATAGATATACATATATACATACATATATAGATATATATATATATATATATATATATATATATATATATATATATATATATATATATATATATATATATATATATATATATATATATATATATATATATATATATATATATATATATATATATATATATATATATTCATATTTATACATATAAATATTTATATACTTATATATATATATATAGATACATATATATATATTTATATATTACATACATACATACATACATACATACATTCATTCATTGTATATACATACATTGTATATGTGGGTATATTTATATTGTTACAAAACTCGTATAGGTTGAGGTAACAAGGCTTGTATACGTTGCTTAATACTGACATGGAGCTTAGTAATAGAGGACAGATTCACCAAAATCAATGTAGCTACAGTGTGGATTCGATTTTCAGATCCAATATATATTGTTTGTATTAAAGTCAATTATGAAAACGACAAGAACAAGAGAAAGTTCCACATTTCCAGTGTTCAATGAGAAATTGTCTCTTATTCTCGTCTTCATAATCAACTTTATTGCAAAGCAGCGATTCCCAAAATCTGGATCTATTGTTGTATTCTGGTTTGTTGTAATAGATATTCTCACATTTTCAATTTCATTAGATTTTCGTTGATAAAGACACCCTGATGAATTCGGTATCTGCATCACATGATGGACATCTTCTTAAAATTGACAACAAGGTAACTTGCATTCAAAGTGCACTTTCAATCACTTATTGTCACTTTCCAATGTCAGGACAAGCAATGTCGTAGTCTATATTCGCATCATGCATATACTTTCATGAATTTTCATAGTCCATGGATACAATATTAAATTGAATGTAGGAAATAAAGGTTAGTCACAGCAACGTAAGGAACCTTTCCTCTATTATCATTGTCTTGTCCTGTTTTTCTCATTTAGCCCCCGAAGGGGGCCTAGGACTGACTCTGGGGTTAGTTTCACGTGCCATTTGTTTAAAAGAGGTGATTGAGTCGGCTACGCTCAATTCACTCTGTTACCCCAACAGTTACTAGGAAGAGGTGTAGCGTGAACCTTTGAGCCTGCTTTTCACTGAAGGGGCCTGGTTGGACAGTTTGCCACAGGTCATCAACATCTGCCCTACTTACGAATCTCCGCGACATAAACCACTATCAACTTAAGGGAAGTTGTCTCTCTATGCCCGCTCGCCACCATGTGGAGGTCTCCAACCATGGACTACCCTTTTGGGATGTCATCCCAATGACACTATAATATCTATTTTCGGTATGCCTTTGTCCTAAATAGAATTTATTTATGTTATATGATTGTCCCTATTATCATCATCAATTATCATCATCAATCATCATCAATCATCATCATCATCGTAATCATCATCTTCATCATCATCAATTGAACAATTAGCTTGCTCGAACAACGTGATGTTTAATAGCTTTTTATGCATAATTTTCACTACCTGTGCTTTCATTTTAAACAGGAAGATGAAATCGTAACAAAAGCAAACAGTGCTATGCAAACATTGATTGAAAGGATACACAGGGAAGAAATTCAGCGAAACAGGTCACGTGTGTCTGAAATAAATCGACTTATTGATCACTACAAGGAAGAACTTGACAATATAGATCCAGGTTCAATTTAACCTAAATCCACTCGCAGTCAACACCCCCCTCCAGTAAAAACTCTCATTTCCTAAGGCCTCCCTGTTTCCTTCCCAAAACAATGCAATAGGATGGTAAGACAGCTGGTTGTGAACAAGGCACCATTACACACATTGGTACATGTTTTACGATTTTAAATTGTAAATTAGAGCGTCCTCCATCTTGATTCCTAACCATTTGATGAAGAAGCGAGTACAACATCAAATACCATGCATAGCTGCAGTTTTTGCAAAATGTAAATAGTTGTATTATGGTACTATGTGTTGATTCTCGTTTGCTATTTGTGATTTGAAAAAATTTTGCAGTAAATATAATGCCATTAAATAATACAGTCTCTCTTGAGCATCTCCACCCTCACAGGTGTCGTAGTTTCGCCAAGCGAAACGCAGAAACGATGGGTAATACTTTGCATTTGAAGTAGATAAAGCGAAACGTTAGCATTTCAGATTTTCTTCTTTAAAGTAAAATTCATACAGCTTGAAATTTCCATTAGTTGTTGCATGCTCTATCCTATTCAACAAATTGCATACGACAATTCCATGAAGCCGCATCTTCACTAGACAGAATATGTCGAGGCTGAAAAATTTCCTGTTGTCGCATTGGTTTCTCGAAACTGTCGCGGTGGAAAAATCTAGCAGCGCAAAGTAGAGGTTGGCTCTACTTTTCGCAGCGCGAAATTTTTCCGCCTAGTGGAGATTCGGCTTTTGTTGTTAATTGACTATATCCTATTCTACAAGCAAATGTTATAAAAAAACGTTTCAAGCCATTCTTGGGCCATCATCAGTCAGACACAAAAATCAGAACATCATATTTATATGGACGTTTGATTACATCACATGGAATTGTCAAGCTATGTGACTTCGAGTTAACGAAGAAAATTTGAAATGCTAACGTTTTTCACCCTAACCATTTGATGAAGAAGCGAGTACAACATAAAATACCATGCATAGCTTCAGTTTTTGCAAAATCTAAATAGTTGTTTTTCATCGTTCTTTTATTCAAGTTAAAACTGTGCATGTTGTTGGTCCTTAATGATCTAATTTATTTCACGAGAGAATTATTGTTTGCTTAACATTGAAGTCTGACGCATAGCGAAAGATGATTAGGGTTAAATCTAGATCAATTATCATCGTTAAGATAGAGCATCTGTCCCTTAAAAACAGGAGATACCTTTATTTATTTATGTAATTGAAACTTGTTACTTTCACCTTGTTGATATGATGAAAAGATGGCCAGCTTACTACACCGCAAAATCGCTCCATGACGAGAGAAATGGAATAGAAGGTACGAGGTTGAGGATTCAGTATACGTACACCTATTCCCACAAGAATCAAACCCTGTGCCTCTACTATTGCGTATCGCCATTTAATGATAATAGCTATTTGAGTGATATCCGGTGGACATCACCTTATAGCCCAGTGGGTATTGATGCAGAAAGCTTACAACTTAAACCAGCTCCTCTCATGTGAATTTCAAAATGGCGTCTATCTATTGAGATTGCCAAACTGCATACAATACAATGGCGTTTTGGTAAAATATTTCGAAATCCCTTCAAGAAAAGACAACTCTCTGGGTAATTGATCGCATTTGACAGGGCAGCCCTGGTATTTGGAATCAGGTACTGCACGCGGCTGCTTTAAAAGGCGAGTGAATACATAACAAGACTATGATAGAAGAAAACTTTGTGCATAGGGATCTTGTTATCAAATAAAATGATAATATATTGCAATTTCTATAAATCTGATTGCAAAAAGACAAGCAAAAAAAACAAGAACTTCAGGTGCACTCACACGCACTCACGCAGAAACACACGCAGACAAACGCAGATACACGCACACACAAATCCAAACAAGATAGAAAATTACCTATTCTACAAAGTCAGTTAAACGAGGAACAGTTAGGAAGCATAATGTGTTCCCTAAACAACTTCGTACTTTTTATGTTCAACGAAGTGATTACTTTGATTGTCTAGTTTCAATATTTGGAAGTGCTTTACCCTGAATTTCAATTTGAACAAATTCAAATGGAGATTAAGAAACTACACGTTTTTTTTATAAGAAAAAAGTTTATAAGAAAATGAGGCTCAAGTCGTCAAAATCTTAAGAAACTCAAGAAAACCATGAGGCTCAATTTCCAAAATCAAATTTTTTTATAGGCCAAAAATCGGTATTTTGTCGTTGTTGCGTTCAAAATGTTAAAGATGGGATTCAAATTCAAGTATGCAATATTATTAACGGAAGTGTAAACCACTCTAGCCAGTTTATTTCAGTAAAAGTTAAGAAAAATTTAAGAAAATCTCAGGCTGAATTTCGGGAAAAGTTAAGAAAATTGAGGCTCAGGCAAAATAATGATTTTCTTATAAAAAAAACGTGTATAAAATGGAATGTTACTGTGCGCTTGAGTTTTGTTTTGCTACATCAGAACAATATTCCAACTTTTCAGGGGCATTAATATGTCAAAACTCAGCAAAAATGTCCTGGTAGTGTTTAAGGCCACTTGTATTTCAAACTACATCACATGGAAGGGCGTCAAAACCGGCGGGGCCGAGATGCACTTGCCCTCCAACTTTTTCATAAAGTAGCATGTTCTCCATTCTGACCTGAGCATTTCTCTGAATTTAGTGACCAGGCTCCTCTACATTGAAAATCGTTTAGACGCCCCTGATATGGATATCACTACTTGGTTATTTGAGGCCGGGAGGCTATTAAAAAGATAATCGTTGATAAAGTCTTAAAGTTCTACTTTATTAAAACAAGACGGATTTTACACCTGGACAACCTAACAAACGCATCCAAAAAATTGAATAAATATTTCTCCAAAACCCATAAGAAAAGACGGACTATGTCCATAAGCTAAACAACAGCTTTAAAGACACTTCTACAATTGTTAGGAAATATCTGCAAAAACATACAAAAATACCTATAAACTGCAGAGGATGAAAAAAATAATAACAATGAACTGTTGTACCTGGGCAGTATTCTAGCTATGAACACAGGCCTATTTTGTAGGGGCATTCTCAAATAGCTCTTCAAGGTGGTAACTAAAGGATAGAACATCCAAAACATCTCCACCTCCAAGTTGTGGCATGATTGTTTTGTAATAAACACTTGGATGCTGGAAGAGAACAGTAAACTATAGCTGGCTAATTGAATCCATAAATAAATCAATCAGAAGATGAACTCACTCTAACTATTCCATGACAAATGCAAAACAAATCATTTACAGAAGACACAGACATGATTTCCAAATATTTTAAACAAGGGGAGCTTTAAGTGGAACCAAGCCTACATTTTAGGTGTGGCCCAGCTCCAACCACGCCCATATTTTCAAATATGAAAATATGATTTGGTTCTATATTTATATAGTGATATCAAGAAAAGATGGATAGCTTGTAATGTTGATAACTTTTAATCTACGCAAGATATAAAAATTGCTCCTTCTGGAAATGTGAATTGAAGCCTTCTAAACATGCTTGCAAAATATTTTTCAATTATTCGAAACTATATGTTATCACTTTTTTCGCAAAGAAAGTACACTTTTTTTCCACCAAAACATACTCAGTGCTTTTCGAACGAATTCTCGCAACATTATTGGCAGGAATCCTTCGATGGTGATTCCTTTGCTAGCCAATCAAGATTTGACGCCTATGCTGGCCAAGACCACTCCAAAATAGGGCATGAGGATAAGTGCATACCGAGCCAAATACCCCGCTAACAGCAATGCTACAACAGGCCCTGTAAGAAAGTTGGTGCAACAAAAAGGTTCGTAAGGTGCTCCAGCAGCTGGCTAGCATTATCCACACGTTAGTGAAATGAAGCTATTCTAAATGCCCGCTGAACGCGGACATAATCTGCAAATTAGCCTTGGAAAAACAAGAAATGCCCACACTTGCGTTCATGGATTGATGTTCACCATATTTATAAGAAACATGGCTATAAGTAACATGAGGATGAAATTAGGCAAAATCAAGAAACATTTAAAAAACAAAGGCAGGCTGAGTTTTAAATAATGACTTGCAAAAATGGTTTTTAGTAGTAAGTTTTTCATCAAACTAGCGAGAAAATAGATTTAACATTCACTACATGCTTCAAAAAAACTTGAAAATCCTTTTTCTTGCATCACAGTTGGGTTATCTGGGTTGCTATTGTCATTAGAGGTCTCTAAATTTAAGCAACATTTAGGGCTGGATTTGACGAAATACTAGGAATTACCTGGACTGAAGCCAGAGAGCTTGCTTCTTATAAAAAATTGTAATTGATATGACATTCGAAAGTGTTTGTCTTTTCTTAAATACACTGGAAGATACGCAGACCACAGAATTTAGAATTTAAATAATAGAGAAACAGTGAAATCAAGCAAATCCCAAACCGTTTGTTTTAGTCTGTATAACATAATAAGATGGAGGCCATCAATTTTCTCTAAAGCTCCATTTTTCATGAATCTAAACAACAAAAAGCAACCGTAAAAATGGAGAAGGGTATAGTACAAAACGAAAGTATACGAATAAAATTATAATATTTAATATGCTTTTATTACAATTTCATTATTTACTAGAGTGTCGAAGAAATAGTGTTGTTCAACGGTAATGAACAAGAAATGATAAACAACTTAGTAACACTATAACACTATAGAATAGACAAAAATTTATAAAAACTTGTTCAATCTTTTCACCTTAGTGTGTAAATCATTTCATAATTCAAATAAGTAAGAAAAAATTACACACTTTTTAAAAAGAATGTCCTATTTCTTAGCTTGAGCATCAATATTTAATATTTTGGATATTTTGGCGCCATCATTGAGACCGAGGGCAACATCAACTTGAGGCCAGGTACCAACCGCAGTACAATCGAAGTACTGCCCGAGTTAAATCAATTTAATTCGTTGTGGCAGAAATTCGACGTGTGAAACTGGCCTTAATCTTTTTTCACTTTTGAGCATTAGATTATTCTTAAATTATTCTTGAATATCGGAGGTGTAACTATACCTGAACATCAAATGACTATTCTGAAATCTTAACTAACGTCCTACTTTATCATAAAGCAAATCAAAAGAGAAACAGAGCAATAAATATTGTATTCATAGCGCAAAAGTTGATCTACAAACAGTACTATAACTCTAATACACAAGAACTCCAAGTCTTGATGAAACTTGAGCATTGTATTATTCGTCAAATATTCTTAAACTTCAGCGATCCTCAGCCTAACTATTCGTCAACTTTTCTTATAACAACTGTCTATATCAGTTTTAATAAAATACTGAATGAAAAGTCCTCAAAATGAAAGCTCCTCAAACCGCAACCATATAATTTATGAGAAGATACAAAGCAACAGTGCTATTTAATTTTCATTATTATTAAAAGCTCCTGAAACTCGTCTAGATATTAGTCTTTACTAAGAGGATACATTTTGCGGTTGGGCTTTGAACACGGATCAAAACGCTAGCATGACGCTACAACGTACAGCCAAAAGTCAAAGTCCTTTCCCGCGCCCAATGTCGCATAGGGCAACCCCTATCTCTGTTTCTATAGTCCTAGGCCACGCGTCTGCGAATGCAGTGAAAGCTACAGCGGGGGACTGGTCTACTGGTAGCTCCGCGAATTTAACCTTTCCACTCCATTCTCATATGTCGAGTGCCAGGCGAAAAGGCAGTGAGTACCATTTTTAAAGACTTTGGTATGACTCGGCCGGGGCTCGAACCCACGACCTACCGGTTGTGAGGCAGACGCTCTTCCACTGGGCCAGCACTCCGGTTACTGCGTACAGTATCATATAGCATAGCTTGATATTAGCCGGATAATAACGATAGCTGGTTAAGTCGGACAATACCAGGGCGTACCATATCGGACTATACCATACCATACAGGATCATACCAATACAAACTCGTTTCATTACCTCGCAACCCCGTAGCGGTTTGCCCATGCAACAGTTTCAGAATTTGTCCACTGCAAAACTGTAGCTTCCATCTCAGAATGGTCTGATTTGGTCTGATCAGGTTGTACCGTCTTACCGGAGTCTACCACATCATAATTTTGTAGTGGGTGGTGTTGGCCTAGAAAGAATTACGTTTCAAGCATAAAAAAAATAGAAAAGAAGGACTGAAAATTGTAGCTGTCGTGATAGCTATTTCATGTCATTCCTTGCCCCCCCCCCTGGGAAATCAGTACATGCTTTTGCATTATAAGAAACATGTATATAAGAGACATGAAGCTTGAATTAGGTAAACATTAAGAAAGAATTAAGAAGCATTGGAAGGTTGAATGTCAAACAATAATTTGAAAAAAATATTTTTAAAGGAAAATTTTTTATCAAACTATACAGAAACAGAGACACTATCCATTACATGCCTTAGAAAATCTGAGCATCCTTTTTCTTGCATTACAGTTGCCTAATCTGGGTTGTCATTATCACTGGAAGTCTTACTAATTTATGAAGCATTTGAGAACTACCTAAGGCTGGATTTGACGAAAAATTAAGAAACATCCAGGCTGAAGCCAGAAAGTTTGCTTCTTATAAAAAATGTGAATAACCTAAGTCGATTTATCTGCGATAGCAAAACATTGACTCCTTCAGCAAGGAATGTAAACTTAAATGCTTATGAAGACTTCTTTCAAAGGAAGCTTATAAATAATACGACAATATTGAAAATTAATGGTAGATGAACTATCGTGCACAACATAGCAAACAGATCATCAGGTATCATTTCAATGTAAAACTAGTGTGGGGCTAAATTCGTCTAGTGAGGTCCTCGAACGCTATCAAAAAAATGTAAACATGAAAACTGGATACACAGTTTTTTGAAAGAATACCTAATTTTCCTCCGAGCTTCAACATTCCTAATTTGTTTGGTTTTAAGCCTTAGATTATTCCTAACTTATTTTTTAAATATCGAAGGTGTAACTACGTCTGAAAATTGTATTCAAATCTTTATTGATATCTTACTCTATCATAATGCAAAATGAAAGTGGAGGAGAATGACGAGTATTGTATCGATAGTGAAAAATTAATCTAAAAGCAGTCTTATGGCCCGAATTCTAAGTCTTGATGAAGCTTGAGCCTTACATTATTCTTAAATTATTCTTAAACTTCAGCGATTCTGAGACCTAATATTGCTAAAACTTTATTCCTATAAAAAATGTGCACGATTCCAATATGAGAAAATAATACGAAACAGAAGCAAAATCTAACACAAAGAAATTTACCATAAAAGGGATCATCAATGCCAGCATTTCCAGCAGTTAATCCTGGCTCACAGGTGGGAGAAACTGTTGGTTCCACTGTATTGCAAACATTTCTAAGTCGAGAACAAAGATCTTTCATCTTATGCTCAAATAAGTTTTCGTCAGTAAATTCAGTATATAATTTTGTACCAAGGAAGATTCCAAGCCAACCATCGGGTTTAAAGTTTTTCTCCATCATCAGGGGAATAAAATCTTTGCCCAATTGAAGCGCATAGTCGCATTCTAAAAACGTGAAAAAGTTTTCTGATATATCATAACAAATATTACTCATTGTTTCAGAAAAAATTAGTTTGGCATACGAAAAGTGAGTGATATTACCAAAAAGGCTATGCATGCATGGAAAAGTTCTAACAGATTTTGACTGTTCAATAAAAGTACAAGAATTTTGTTTTTAACAATAGCTCTCTTTCACTATTACTTCCGAAAGGAAGGAATATAAATCTGAGAGAGGAATTTCTCACTTCTAGATAAAATAGGAAAATAATCGAGGTGGAGGGGGCATATATCACTCAATACAGCCCCCCCTTGCCCCCCCGGTGGTTACGGCACTGATACAGCAACACACCTCTGCGGGTATTTGGGCTGATTTTGTACTTTCTTGACAAACAGACAATAAGACAAGAGGCATTCTCCACCGCAGTAGCCATATCATCCATAATGTATCCTTTCATGTCGTACATATCAATCCACACCTTAAACCCTCGTTCCTTCAAATAATCCGCGATTTTCTTTACCAATGGCTGATTGTCCCACTGGTAGCTGATCATTATATGCTTCTTGTCCATATCACGTAATGAGTTTGTCACCTTGTCTGTTGTAACATCCTGTTCTATACCTCCATTCAGTCCTGCAAAAATGAGAGAGAAACTATGTGTATCTGCTAATCATATTAAAAGGTTCCACGGGCAGGGTGGTAGGAACCGGGGAGACAAAGACCCCCCTACTTTTTAGCAAAGCATGCAAAAGTCCTTTGGACACTTTCAAAAAGTTACGGAAAAACATAATACTCTCAGAAGTTTCACCCTTGTACCTTACACTCACCCCTTCTACCCCTATAGCAATGCTGGTTTTCTCATGAAGCACTTAGGGTACGTGAAATTTTTCAATTACCACGTGTACTTCTTTTAAAAAAAAACGTTGTTTAGGGGGAGCAAGGGGAGGGATTGACAGTTACGTGCAGAACACGAAAGTGCAGAATCTTAATAAATATAAATCTGAGTAAGTCATGCACAGATTATATGTAGTGTGATTTATGGGCGTAGCCATTTATTTCATGGTCGAGGTCATGTGCCCCTTTTATGATCTGCCCCCCTACCCACTTTGTAGGTGCTTTCTACGTCCCTGTCCACGGGACTCCCTTTCAATAGATCGCATCTTAGCCAATATCGGATACTTCGTCGTGGAAAATCGGCCAATGTCTAGCTCTCTTTTTCTTATATACTGGCTCACACCCGATCATGTGAGGTAAGGTTATTTCCTTTATTTTACTTTCGTTCCCTTTATTTCACCAATGCTTTTACCAAGTTCTTAATTACTGCTCACGGACTGTACTCAAGAAAAAAGCTACTGCAGAGGAGTCTTCATGTCCATAACAATCGAAAAAGAAATGTATTCAGGGTATATAATACAAACTATCTTTGGCATCTTCAATTTTCTTTTCTGTGTTTTTCAGTTGCCACAAAACCCCACTCGCATACCTTTGGACTTCAATATTTTTGGATGCCTGAAAAGGAAAGAAATTCACATGAGCTGACTGTAGATACTCAATGACTCCTTGTGGTCCTCACTGCCCAAAAGTCTGAACGACAGTGACACTTTGCAAGAATTTAAAGGGAGAGTAAGACAGTGGGAAGGAAGTTGCTGCAACTGCAGATTTTGTAAAGTTTTTATTAAGGATTTAGGTTTTTTAGATTAGTTTGCATTTAACACTTGTTTGTAATTATATCGTTCTTAGTTCTTTTTCTCTTTAGTTTTAGCATTAGTTGGTCTTAATTAGCTTCTTTTAGCTAAGTAGTAAATAGCCAGTTATAAATAAATTGATGATGATGATGATAATGATGATGATGATGATGATGATGATGATGATGATGATGATGATGATGATGATGATGATGATGATGATGATGATGATGATGATGATGATGATGATGACGTTGCTGATGATGATGATGACAGATGATGATGACAGTGTTGTTTTAAACAGCACAAACTAGTAAAGAAATACCAAAGGCTAACTTCTGCTACACCATGATACTACTGTCATTCATTTTCCATATTTTAGCTGATGTAAAAACAGGGAGGAGGCATGTGCTTCAGGGAGTGTAGTGCTTAATCTCTTACAGGGAGTGCTCCAAACATACTTTCGGGGGTTCACGCTCTTTAGTATAATTCAACGTAATTCAAATTAATTCTTCAATATTCCACAGAACACCAAATTTATGCCAGGCTATAACATTAATTGTATTGTGACCAAATACTAAAATGCCTTTGCAAATCTTAAGCAAAGTAGAAAAATTTAGGAAAAATTTTCAATAACTTAGAATTCACAGAGGGGGGAGATGAGCTTTCAAAAACTCTCATTGGATCAAAATGAGGAACCGAATCCCCCCAGGACTTCATTCCTGATGTGCTTCCTTCCTTTTTTTTGTCTGTGAGAATGTCTCAAAGTTTCATATGCTCTTCCTAATATATTCCAAATGCAACAATTTCAAACAATTCTGTTGTCCAGGATTCCATACAATCACTCACTTTGAGGTTAGAAAGCAGCGTCTTCAACTCTTCATTCTCATCAATTAGCAATGCCCCTTTCTTGCAGAAACACAGCAACCACAATGCATTGCAACAAGCAATTATATCTTTGTCACTATTGGAGCTTTCCAAAACCTTTTGCAATACAGAAATCCCACCTTCATCACAAATCTGCAAGAAGAAAGTAAAAAACAGCAGCAATGAAAGAAGCAGTTACACATTTGCCATAAGGCCGACACGGTCCGGGCCAAGGGCCTCTAGAGTTCTTGAAATTAGGGGGCTCAAGCTAAAGCTTAAAGATACTATGAAGCGCTATTGACTTTTAGTCTTCTGCTTGAATTGAGTTGCAATCTCGTAAGATAATACAGGGGTGATTTTCAGGGGGCTGAGGGGGCGAAGCCCCTTGTTAAGATTGTTTGTTTTGCAGGGCTCTGCCCCCCCAACTTGTTGTAGTAATCCTGGCTTTCAAAGCATATTGACCTTGTTTCCAATGTTATGTATTGTATTGCTATGATGAACTTCCTCACTGCAAGATGGCTACTGAGATCTTTCTAGATCTAGGCGATATTACTTCACAATAAGACTAAAATACTAAGTCTCCAGCTGTAAAATACAGGCGTGGCTGTAAATAGACCACACCCACGATATGAAATTATACCTAAAGCCTCCCTTGCTAAAATCTTTAGAAAGAACCCCTGAGACAATGACATATTTGTTGGTGGTAAATGGCAAAGGTGAGTTTATTGGGGCTGTACCGAAAGGGATATCTTTGTACCAGAGCGACAAGTCAGCTCAAAAATGTAAGAGTTCTGAGAAGTATGATCAAAACATAGAAGATGGTTAAAGCTGTTAAATCACACCAGTTTGCCGAGCAAATGATTGCTTGTTCAAGAATAGGAACAGTCATTCTTGGATGTAGAAAAGCATAGAAAGTTTCAACGAAAATTTCAACAGTGCCAGTTCTATGCATCTGAGGATTTTTAAAGAAGATACATCTTCGAAAATAAAACTCTCTTAACATATGCTGCTATATTACAACTCCTGTAATAAATTAGCCTTCCAATCCTTGACGAATTAGTTTCAACATTTGACTTAAGTGTGTCCAAGTTTCTCATTAATTCATCAAGGATTGCAAGGACGCAAGATTTTTCATTGACTTAAATCTATTAGAATGCTCAAAGAACATGAATTATTTCTACCTAGCAAATAACTATGAACGAAATCCAAATTTTCGATCTTTCTCTAAATTCAGGTGGCTGAGCTAAAATTTTCAAAATGCCACATAATAATGACGTAATATCGATATTTGGATTACAAAAACATTTAAATTTTGGAAACTGAGCCTCGTGATTTTCTTAAGATGTTCTTAATATTTTGCTCATTGGAACCCCATTTTCTTATAAACTTTTTTCATTTGAAAATACGTGTATCTCTGTGAATTTGCACGAATCCGTCGATACGAAAATCCATTAGAAATGACTCTTTCACAAGTGGTACGCTTCATTTCTAGCCGTTTTTAGCCGTAAAGTCAGAATTTTTCAATTTTTCGTAAATAACAAGCAAAATACGAAATATTGTTGCTTAAATTGTGCAAATGACTACATCGCGACTATAAAGCTACAAAACAAAGCAAAAACAACTACAATCAGAGTTGGGGAAATGGAAAAAACTCCGCCGGAATGTTATTGAAATTCTTTCGTGTAAGCTGCAAATAGAAATATCTCCAACTTTTCGCTTCAGCTCTTCCAACTTCAAATTGCCATATCTCTGCATCCACAAGTGTGATTTTGCTGAAATTTGCTTTATTAATTTCTAAAAGCTTGATGGTAATAGATAATAAATAAGCTTGTAAATCATGTACGCTTCATTTTCTCTTTGCTAAACAAATTTGGTATATAACATTTGAATCCGGACACATTTCCTACTTATCAGCATCAGTGGCAACGCTAAGGGGGACTGGGGGACTTGTCTCCCCCCACTTCTCGTGTCTCCTCCCCCCACCTCACACCAAGATCAATTTTCTAATTCTTCTAAATCCAATAAAAAATGTTGGGGTTGGGTGAGGGACCTCTAGCAAGTTCTGGAATTTTTTTTGCTTTTAGTAAAAAATGTCAGGGAAAGGCCGTAGGGCCTGTAACAAAGCCCCGAAAAAGGAAAAACTGAGAAAAGTGGGACGTTTAAGTAGAAAGGGAGATAAGGTCAAGTTCTTTGATGTTAGATTTAAAAGATGACAAATTGTAGGATTCAGGGAAAGTAGTGGGTGGTAATGAGTTCCACAGTTGAGAAGTTCTAGGAATGAAAGATGATTTGTGAGATAGAGTTCGTGGATTAGGTAGTGTAACTTGGAAAGGGTGTGAATAGGTAGAGCTTCTGGCGGTTCGAACATGCCTCACTGGATCAGGAATAATATTCTTGATTTCCTGAGAGCAATGTCCGTGAAAATAGCGGTAGAAAATGGAAGGATCTACAACAAGGCGACGATGGGAAAGAGACTGTAGAGAATTGGTGAGGTTTGGATTGTTGATGAGACGGATAGCTTTAGACTGGACTCTGTCAAGAAGATGGAGAGAAGATTTACGAGCACTAATGGGCGTGGCAACCAAATTGCATAACAATTCAAGGATGTGGCATCCAAAATCCCCCAGTTTCCTATAGCTGGTGCCACTCCTGATCAGCGTAAGAACTTACACCCCCCAAAATACTTTCTAGTACCACCTGTGGTCCCCATGTATACTGTTGCAGCACTGGTACAAACCCATAACATTTTTATTTCATGTTCATAGTACACTCAGCAATCCACTACATGCTCTTCAACAGATTTCTCAACATGAAAGGTTGTCAGGTTAGATTTTAGTGTGTAAACAATTACCAGATCTTTATTTTCATCATTGACTGCAAGGTGTGAAAGTCCAGTGAGAAATTCTTCTAAGTGAAATCCAGACCAATGGTGTTCACCATCATTCGAGCTCTGTACAACATATTCAAGAATCTGCTTGATTGTATCTGAAAGAAAGAGCTAAAGTGAAAAAGGAGATCAAGCATAGAGTACTGTGAATTCAAAAATTCAATGCACTCTGTTCTCACAGCAAATAGTCACAATAATAAAGATGGCTTTAAAAATCTGCAATTCTTAAACACGCCTTTTGATTCAGTAGTTAATCCAAAATTCTACATTATTTCAAAGGAAGGGGTGGAAAAAGCCTGCCTCTTTAATGTTGTAGAGTATTGTTAATCAAAAAACTATTATTGTTACAGCTTTGCTATCATTCTTCAAGTCTAAACTATAGGAGGGGGTATGAATGTCCTACATCGCCCTCAAGTGTCTGTCCTTGGTAGAAGATCAAAATTTCAACAATCCTTAATTTAATAAAAAGTAACAAAATGAAAATCAAGAACAAGATTAAAATGAAAAAATGTATTACTTTGACCACTTATGATTTCTTTATTATTTGACTCATCCAAAAGATATCCAAGAGTCAAAAGAATTAATGTGTCTGCTACAAAATTACTTTCTTTTGTTTTCTGTCTTATCTTTAACAGCATGTCAACTGCCTTTGCTTCTTCATAGTATATATGATTTGAAGGAACTTTGCAGCAGTTATAGACAAGGCCCAATGATTGAGTTACAAAATCTCCACTGAAAGGCAACTGGAGGAAACATTCCTAGAAAAGAAAGGGGGGTGCTAAAGGGGCTCAGAAAGTTCATGGGGTCATGGCCTCCAATTTAGAAGCACCTCTTCCACTAGAAATACTATAAACTGCTAAAATCTATAATTCTAACATGTATTGAGTTTCTATAACTAAATGAAAATGATATGTGACATCTGCTATTTGTAAGATAATACATTGCATCATCACCTCAGGGATGGTGTTACCAGGCAGGTTGGGGGTCTGTTGCTTCTACAAATTCACCAAGCCCCCCATTGGGACTGAAATTTCTTTGCAATGTTGGTGCTTTCATAATATTCATGATCTTCTTTTTTAATTTTTTTCAGCCAATATGATAGGTGTTGTCTGCTAAATTCTTTGGCACCGCTTACTTGCAGTACCAACCCCCTAAGCAATTTTTCTCTGGCCCAACCATTGCACCAGCCATATATCTTCAGACTGTTAAAAACAAAAATTACAGTGTGCAAAATAAAATGATACATTTGTGTTCTACCTCTTTCCACTTGACATCAAGGAACAGAGGCAAAATGTCTGTGACAATAAATTGCACCAATCCATCACTACAACAGGCTTTTTGCACACTTTCATACTTGTCAGTTATACTGACTAATGTCATCAACATGCCAAAGCATCTATTGCTAGCCTCTTCTCTTACACCCCTAGCAGCCTGAAAAATAGCAAAAGATAGAGTAACAGAAGAAAGCTAGCTACAGAAGCTCTCCTGAAGATTGAAAGTTAGCTTCAAAGAACACACCAAAGCACACTGTGTTGGTATATTGTGCAGGGCTCTACCCCTGACCCCATAAGTGTAGGAGAGGGAATGGTAGGGGGCTGCATCCCCCATAGTTGGGCAGAGATTTGCTACATTTGGGCAATTTTCCTGAAAGAACAATAGCAAATTCAGGCAACTTTTCTTACTGCTCTCCAAATCGCCTTACCCAGCCAGGCCAAGATTTTACAGCCCCCCTGAATCCCTCCTACACTTATGCCTGACCCCATTCCCATGTCCAAATTGGACCTTTACAAGTATTTCAGGGATGCCAGAGCACATTTTTGAGTGAGGGGCTGGGGACATGAGGTGAGGTCCTATTTGGGTATGGAAAAGGGGTTCAGGGGTGAAACCCCATATAATTTTGTGACTACACCCTTAAATTGCAAGAAAACTCCTTTTTTGAATGCCAAAATACATTCTATCCTAAATATAATAGGCTGTTTATTGTATGACGCTATACACTAGCAAAAAAGTGGGGGCTACAGCTCCCCACCGCTTCTCTTTTTGAGATTTTATGTTAGTTCCACAAACATAAAAGTGGGCACAGAGCAGGCAGGAGCATCTCACAAACACAAAAGCGGACACAAAATAAATTTTAAAAGTTGCAAAGGAGCTCTTTATCACAATTTGTGAAAAGCGGGGCATATTCACCCAGCTACTGTGACCCCCCATAAGTGCCCCAAAAATACGCAGAGAAAATAACTAGGGGTTGAACTCCCCTGAGCCCCTACAGCTTTGCAACAATGAAGTGAGCAGATTTTCAAGCCAAAGTGAGCGCAAAAATAAAGATAACCAAATGACTTTACCTCATTTCCAACTTCATCTCCAACATCAGACACGAAAAGTAGAGGATAACATTTAATTACTTTCGCAAGAAACAGTCTACACGCTTGAATTAGCCAACTTGCTTTCCTGTTTTGTTCATCAAGTGGAGAACCATCAAGTCTTGCCATGAAGTCAAAAAAAAGTTTCAACTTATTTACCAACTCAGTAAATGAATCCGATGTAAAAGGTAGCTCCACATCTTCTATGTATCTAAGGGCTGCGCTAACATTTTCTGCCGTCATATTGCCGAACTATCTTACTAAAAAATCCTGTTTCTTCGGGCTTTCATTTAGTATCTAGGCAAAACTCAGATCCGGGAAATGATCAAGCTCTCGTGTTCCGCAAAGGTAATGGTTCTGTTTACAAGTTGAACGGCCAACGGAGGTCCTCGGAAAGGGCGACAATAGGTTAACGGTCAAATGGAGGTTCTCGGATGGGCGACAGTAAGTCAAAGGTCAAATGGAGGTTCTCGGCATGGACGAATCATGGAAAGTGACCGTACACATGTATAAAAACAGCAAGGGAACCTCTAGCAAGTTAAAATCACAGTAAAGATAGAAAAAAATGAAATCTTATCTAATCTAATGAAGAATCTAATTACATTGATATCAAGCCTAACAATTACAGAGTATAAGACCTGTAAATCTTACCTACATATTGCTGTTCTTCCTGAGAGTTGTGTTTTGGTGTCAGCTCTTTAGATGCGTTGTAAGTCTTTTTTGAAACGATCTAGTGTCGGTAGTTTACGAATTTCAGCAGGTGTGTCGTTCCAAGATTTGAGAGCTGCATAATGAAAGCCTTTTTCTACAAATTCAGTCCTCTATCTTGGGATCTGTAGATCTTCATACTGTTTAGCTTAAGATACACGCTTTTTCACAAGAAAGCCATAGTTTTGCCTAAGCCTCAATTTCCTTACCTTTTCCCGAAAATGAGCCTGAGATTAAAAAATTTTTCTTAACTTCTTCTAAGATAAAATGGCTAAAATGGGTTAAACATTCGTTATTAATATTGTATACTTGAATTTGAACTCCATCTTTAACATTTTGAATGCAATAATAACGAAATATCAATTTTTGGCCAGTAGAAGCACTAAATATTGGAAATTGAGCGTCGTGATTTTCTTAAGAGTTTCTAAAGATTTTGACCGTTTGAGCCTCATTTTCTTATAAACTTTTTTCTTATAAAAAAACGTGTATTACAGAAGGTAGACTGATTGAGGGCAGCGCTCGTTATGATGTGTTAGTGACTCATGTTTAATTAAGAGACCCATTCTGCTAACCCGTGTTGTTGATCAAGTGTCTATAATTTAATTTGACTTTTTCTTTACTTGCTCTGCAGACCTATCTTTATATTTCCATAGTTACTTATTCTACCAACTTTGAAGATTGAATTAATGGTGATTGCAAGAAGTGGATGTGGTCAAAGACGTGGTCCATGTTTTACCTACAACACAGCCCTCCTTCTTACAGTTTTAGGAGGGTTTAGGGATTATTATTGTGGGGCGTAGGATTATAAAGGGTGTTCGTCCCTCACCCTTCAGATGCTTGGATAATGACGTCACATCCATTTTTGAACTTCGCTATTGTCCATTCATAAAAATTAGTCCTGTTGCAAAAACCAAAAACCTTCAATTTTACACAGTAATCCTAGTACTAAAACAAAGTAAATATTTTGAAGTTTACCTAATGCTTTGAAAGTAATACGGAATTTACCGAATGGCACGGAAATATTGCGGTATTTAACGAATGATGCGTTGGACCGTTCCTAGAAGATTTTCTTGGAGGTGTAGGACTTGCATCTCCCGACAAGTATGGGCGTGAACGGCTATACAAGGGGATGGCCGCTAAGCATGACTTTTACGACGAAACTTTGCCGGTAAGATAGAACATCTGTCGATTTACAGCAGGAGATACTTTATTTATTAATGTAAATGAAACAAGCTACGTACATCTTGCCACTATGTTGCAAAGATGGTCAGCATTCTACACCGCAAAATAGCTTCCTGACCAAAGATGATTGCAAACTCTGATTCCTCACAAAGGCAATAGAACGGAAAGAAGGCGGTTGAGGATTCATATTGATTCAGATACACACACTTATTCCCACAAGAATCAAGCCCCGTGCCTCTACTATTGCGTATCACCATTTGATTAGACAAGATATTTGAAAGATATACGGTGGACAACCAGCTCTTCCCATGTGGATTTCAAAATGGCGTCCATCTTTTGTGATTGGCAAACTGCATACAATGTAATGTCATTTTGCTAACATGCTTCGAAATCCCCTTAAGAGCAGATAACTCTCAGGGTAATTGATCGCATCTGACAGGGCAACCCTGCCACCTGGATTCAGCAACTGCACGTGGCCGCTTTAAACGGTACGTGAAAAAATAAACACACTAGAAAAGATTTTCTGCATAAGGATCCATTCTAGCAATGTATAATTGTCTAAAAATCTGATTGCAAAAATTGTAATAATGACAAGCAATTAAGAAAATTAAGCAAACTCACACACACAAATCCACACCAGATTGAAATTTAATTATTCTATAAATTTAGCAAAACATTAAGCTAAGATTGGATAAGAAACATTATATGTTCCGTAAACAAATTTGTACTTTCTGATTTCAACGAGGTGATGACTACGGACAATTAAATTAAATATCTGGAAGTTCTTCGCCATTTTATTTCGAGCAAATTTAAATGGAGATGAGAAACCATCAAATGGAATGTTGCTGTACGGCTGCATGTTGCCTAGCTATAGTCGTAATGCTTCCAACTTTCAGGGAGTGGCCATTTAGTTTGACAGGAACCAAGATGAAAGCTAACTTGCAGGGGTATGAAATTTTATATTATTTGTGGAGGTTCGAAGCATTTTTTGAAAAGTTTTTGGGGGTATGAAACTAAAAGCACGAGAATTCTATCAGGAAATGTATGATAGTGCTTATTAAGCTCTACATCTCTAAAATTCTTCTAAATCAGAAGAGTCTACAACTGATGATGAAGAATCCTTAATCGCTACGTTTGCTTCCTGGCTGTAGATAAAGAAATCTCTAGCTCGTAAGGATGTTTTTGTAGAAAAATAAAATTTGACAAGTGTGGGCATGAAAAATTTTCGCATATAATTGTGGGGTTTTCAAATCTTTTTGCAAAGTTTCTGTGGGGTATCAACATTCTTGGGACGCTCAATGATCTGCTTCTACCCACCCTGGTACCTGTCAAACATAATGGCTGCTCCATTAACTTAAAACTCAATATATTTTACCGAAAGTGTTTTCAATTATGCTTGAATTTGGGAGGGATCGGGAAGGACGATAGTGGAAAATCCTCAAATTTTTGCTCCATTAAAGTAGAACAAATTTACACACGGACAACTTAACAAACGCAACTAAAAATCTGCATAAATAATTCTCGAAAATCCGTAAGGAAATATTTAACTTACGCTGCTCGTGAGCTAAAACACTAGTATAAAAGACACATCTACTATTGTTAGGAAATATCTGCAAAAACATACAAAATTGGGAAAAATCGAGCTAGATGTTCAGATGGAGAAGCCCTGCTTACATAGAAATCGATGAGTGCTCTACACTCTAATCAATATGTAAATGAAAAAGCGAATAAGTACATCAATTGATTAATTAGCCAATGAATAACTCAATAAGCCAATAAAACAATTGATATATATTTAAACTCTACTGCGTGCAAAAACAAGGTCAAAATATAATAGATCTATGGGTGTATATAACACTGTAGATCATCACAATAATAACAATGTACTGTTGTATTCCAGCTATGCATACAGGCCTATTTCGGTGGGATGGTCTCAAATAGTGCTTCAAGGTGGTAACTAAAGGTTAGAAAATCCAAAAATTCTCCACCTCCGATTTGTGGCAAGGCAGTTTGGTAAAACACGCTTGGATGCTGGAAGGAAAAACAAAGTATGGCTGGGTATTTGATTTCAAAAAATTAAGTAGAAGATGAATTTAATCTAACTATTTTATGACAAAGCAAAAATGACATGATGATCCAAATCATATGAAGGAAGGGATGGGAAGGGTGAGAAAAGTTGACACTGAATCAGAATCGACACACATATTTCAAGATATCTCAACAACTGTAATAAACATCTCAACAACAGCGATCTAAAATGGTCGATTATATCATTCTGAACTTAAACTTTGCAGCTGACCTTGTCTAACGTCAAAGCTCTATCAAAGTTTAACTGTCTCTTCAATCCAAACTAAAATTAAAACTTTACTACAGCGCCAAAAAGCGGCAACATACTTTTGACATACTTAAAAGCTTTTTTCGTCAGATACTCGTCAGATACTCGTCAGAGTATGAAAATGTCGGATAGCGACCTAAAGGTTAACCGAAATATTTATCCAGATGCGTTTACATGTGATAAGTGTAATCGCATCTGGATATATATTTCGGTTAACCTTTAGGTCAATATCCCACGTTTTCATACTCTGACGAGTATCGGACGAAAAAAGCCTTTAAGTATGTCAAAAGAATGTTGCCGCTTTTCCGTGCTGTAGTAAAGTTCTGTAGTACCAACGGACCATTTAAAATCAAAATATGGCCTACACTACAATATAACTGATTTAACTTTAAAAAGTGTCTATATCTTAAGCAAGAAAATACGCAGGCCACAGAACTCATGATTTCGATAGTAATCAAGCAAACATGGCGCCGTCTTCCACAAAAAAAATATTTTGAACAATCAACACCATAAACAGTGAAAATGAAGAAAAATTCATACCGTCTTTCGTAATCTGTTTAACATTACAAGATGGAGACCGTCAACTTTCTTTAAAGTTCCCTTTTTCATACATCTAAATAACAACAACCAAAAAAATAAAGACTGTACTGTATAAGAATAGCTATTTCGTCTCATTGCAGCAAATTTGTACTATACCAACCCATCATTTATCAAAGAACTTTCTAACATACAATTCGCTTCTAGTTCAACTATTGATTTATTAGAGCATCTAAAAAACAGCGTTTTCCAACCAACATTAATGAATATTTAAATTCATGACCATATAAGATAAGTGATTCGTACTGAAGCGCAGTAGAAGGGAAAGAACATTGAAACACCTATTGGAAACCGCAGCTGTGTTACCATCTCTAGAATGAGGACCAAGCCGAAATGAATAACAAATTAGAGTCAGAGAGACTAGATGAGTGTTTCGTCCAACCAAAGAGACCAGGTAAATTGCGTTATTGAGCTTGACAGTTTAAAAAAGTAAAACATTGTCTGTGTAAGAAAATCTTGAATGAACAAGTCTCAAAATGAAAAAATATCAAAATATTACAAAATAACTAATAAGAAATTTCCATGCAACTGCATTATTAAATTTCCAAACAATTATAATTGAAACCTTGAAAGCTCCAGAAACTAGTCTAAATATGAGCTTTCACTGAGAGGAAACATATTGTAGTTTGTCTACACGTGCAGATGGAAACGCCAGAATGATGCGACTGTATATAATATAGCCTGATTATAGTCTGATAATAAAGATACTTTGCTATATTAGACCATACCTTCAAATATAAATGAAATAATTTACACTTGTGCTACTTCATATCTGGTTGTAGTTATTAACAAAATTCAGCTCCCAGCTCTTGCGGCTCCTAGTGCTTTGAGAGTACACCGTAGCTTTTGAGCGTAAGCCATATTCTCTTGAGTGTTTAAGATTGCTGACCCCTTGAGCATAATTACAGATGAGAACTTTAGCAAGCGGCCCAGCCGGTTCCATTAGCTTAACTGAAGTTAAGCATGGATGTATACGGTCAGAAACTGGATGTGCGACCTCCAGATGAACTACCAAAACAGCTTACTCCACCTTCCTTCGGAAGGGACGTTAAACTAGGGGTCGCATGCCTGGATGCGGTATGCATAGTAGACCTAAATTAGCTGAAAAAAGCTAGGTATAACAGCCTACTCAAAATAGAGTAAATAACAACAACAACAACTTTAGCAAGACACTACCACGTTAATATTTGCTTGATACTAATGGTGACTGGTAACATGAAAAATACTAAAATTAAACTCTTTTTATTACCCTGCAAGCCCCTTGCTTCTCACCCATGCAACAGCTTCAGAATTTGTCCACTGCAACACTATATTTTCCATCTCAGCATGATCTGATTTGGTTTGATGGGGTTGTTCCGTTTTGCCCGAGTCTGTCACATCCTGGTGCTGAATTGGGTGGTGCTGAAATGGATGATGTTGGCCTAGAAAAAATTTATTTTCATGCACCAGGAGACTAAAAAGAGGAGATGAAAATTTTAGCTGTTTTGGTAGTTGTTTTTGGTTATTCTTTCGCCACTATGCCTCTATTTTTGTTGCTTAACACCTAGGGCATCAGAGTAACTAAAATTTACAGCCCTGATAAGCAAAACACTGCCTTTCTCGCCAGAAACTGTCAAATTCAAGGGGTATGATTACTTTTTTCAAAGGAAAAGATTTAAATAGCCTTTGTTGAACAGTGAAGAGAATGATTATGTATAAGGGAAAAAAAGAAAATTAGGAATCATTTCACTGCAAAATTGATTCTGTACTGCACTCTTTTGTTGAGGTGTTCTAATGCCATTGACAGCCCATGGGGATACTCCCTACTTTTCTATATGGGGGTTTTGTGTCAATACAATACTTGGGGTCTGAGATCTTGCAAGAAAATCATGCTTAGGTTCTTTGCATTATAGCATACGAAAAATTCAATATTTGGATTCTGAGAATTACAGCTTATGAAAAACTCGATATTTGGGGTTTGAGAATTGAAACGAAGTTGCAAAAGAAAACGAAATTCTAAAGTTTTAATACAACAAACATATACTTGTGATGTTCAACGAAATGTCACGACAGTCGCAGTCCTCAGTATGTGACAATAATTAGGGTCTCAACATTTTGAAACTCAATATTTGGGGTTCCTCAAAACTGTGATACAATGTTTGGGGGTAAGCAAAAACCTTGACATGGAACCCCGTATAGAAAAGCAGGGAATACCCCCTGGTATTTACAGACAGTAAATGTGCCTACTGGATACGATTCTAGTTCGAAATGTAAACCGAAAAGAGAACTAAATCGAACCAAAAGATACCATAAAAGGGATCAGCACTTGTAACATTTCCAGCAGTTACGACTGATTCACGGATGGGAGAAATCATTGGCTCCACTGCCTTGCAAACATTGCCAAGTCGAGAACAAAGGTCCTTCATCTTATGCTCAAATAAGTTCCCGTCAGTGAAATCAGTCCATAGTTTTGTGCCAAGAAGAATTCCAAGCCAACCATCGGGTTTATAGTTTTCCTCCATCATCAGAGGAATGAAATCTTTGCCCAATTGGAACGCATAGTCACATTCTAAAAACGTGAAAAATGTTCTTGAATGTCACAACAAACATTGCTCATGGTTTGACAAAAAAACTCGATAGGAACACGAAAAATGAATGATATTACCAGTACATGCATGCATATTAAAGGCTTCAAAGTTTAACTTTCAGTGACTATAAAGGCTATGCATAACAAGGAAATTAAAATTTAGATTCAAGTCCAAAAATCCGCGAAGAAAATAACGACAAATCAAACGATGTGGCGCTTTTGATAGTTAGAAATGTCGAATTCAGACGATGTAACTTTATATATTACTTATATCTAAAATAAATGAATGTCTTTAAATACTACTCAATGGGGGGAGAAGGCACTTACATCAGTTCCATTCAACTACATACCTCTCCGGGTATTTGGGCTGTTTTTATACCTTCTTGATAAACAGATAATCAGATAAGAGGCATTCTCCACCGCAGTAGCCATATCATCCATGATGTATCCTTTCATCTCGTACAAATCAATCCATACCTTAAACCCTCTTTCCTTCAAATAATCTGCGATTTTCTTTGCCAATGGCTGATTGTCCCATTGGTAGCTGATCATAATATGCTTATCGTCCTCATCATGAAATGAGTTGGTGAACTTGTCTGATGTAGCATCCAGTTCCATACTTCCGTTCACCCCTGCAAAACACGAAAACTCTGCTTTGCAACATGGACATTACATTGTGGACATTATTGGCTACAAGAATTGATTGGTGAAGCACCAATCTTTTATAAGAGCTTTGAATTGATTGATATTTGTGATGACTTTATTTGGGAGAGAGTTCCATATCTTTGGACCCAAAAAACGTAGATATTTTATACCATAAGTAGTAGTTTTTACTTTTGGGGCACTAAGAAAATCATTTCGCCGAAAATCATGCTTCGTAAACGATAAAACACGAAGATGTTTTCCAATATCATAAATACATTCAGTGTGTTTTTTAACATCATTGCGAGAGGCTAGGTTAGAACTGACACACTCATGATTGCCTGTGAAGTTTGGGCCATGTACAATTTCGCAAGTAGGGAAAGTGGCTGCCAAAGAGGGCACTTGAGCCGGGGAGACAAAGGACAGTAGCCAGTTCCTACCCTAGCTCCCTAAATCTCGTCAATGTTGCACTAGTTCCCTAATCAATGCTCATAGCCTGAACTTAACAAATTGCATAGAGCAAACTATGACGTGCTTTCACCAACGTCAAGCCCAGAAGTTATTAACATTAAAAGAGGATGGGTTCCGCCGAGAAAACTTTCAAGACGTCATGCACAAGGCAATCTAAAGAAAACGTATGTAGAGTATATAGTACAAACTATCTTTGGCATCTTCAATTTTCTTTTCTGTATTTTTCAGTTGCCACACAACCCCACTGGCATACCTTTGGACTTCAATATTTTTGGATGCCTGAAAAGGAAAGAAATTCACATGAGCTGACTGTAGATACTCAATGACTCCTTATGGTCCTCACTGCCCAATATTCTGAAAGATAGTAACATTTTGCAAGAATTTAGAGGGAGAGTAGGACAGTGGGATGGAAGATTAGTTTGTATTTAACACTTGTTTGTAATTATATCGTTCTTAGTTGATATAATATTTCTGGATGCCTGAAAAGGAAAGAAATTCACATGAGTTCAATGTAAAAACTGGAGGTTAGTGCTGCTTCAAACAACAATGGTAAAGAAACAGCAATATGGAACTTTTGCAACACCTAGATACCAGTTCTATTCAAATGCTCATGCTGATAACTTGTCTTCCCAAACTAACATTACCATCACAATGAAGGCAAAAAGTCTCAGTGCTATAGGTATCAGAGACATCCTTGGATCTGACTATGACGAACAACTATAACATTGTAGAGAGATGTTGTTTGCTTATATAACGATGGGAAAAAACAAAGAATTGTGAAATTCTTGCCACAGTAGACGAAAATTCTAGCACATGCATTCGACAGTGACCAAGCAGACCAGCCAGTTTCATCACCTTAACTGAAGATAAGCATGGCTATGTACGGTCAGAAACTGGATGGGCGACCTTCCAGATGAACAAACACAACAGCTCACTCCGCCGTCCTTTGGAAAGGATGTTAAACTAGGGGTCCCATGCCTGGATGCGGCATGCATAGTAGGCCTAAATTAGCTGAAAAAGCTAGGTATAACAGCCTACTTAAAATAAAGTAAACAACAACAACGGTAGACAATTGATGATAGACAAACTTTTTGCGTAAACAAAATACTACTTATATCCATGATCGAGTACATTGTCTAAAATTGTCGTATCTTCTGGCGTCCATAGATGAACGTAAATAGCAGATATATCCCAACATCAACATTTTCTGAGCACAGGATTTGTACAGATTTTGTGGCAAAAATTTCCCTGATTTTGTCTTTAATCCTTACAGTTCTTCCTGATGAATATATATAAATTTCCCTAATTTATTCTAAAATGCTGTTTTTCTTTGACTATGTATAAAGAAGATTTCGTATCTACGAACTATTTTTAGTACTTAGTCAGAGGAAATTTTCTCTAAGCATGTTCAAAATTAAATTATTTTCACGGACTTTTAGTTTCATCTTTCTACACCACACTACTTAACTAAATTATCAACACTGCCATGTATTATCTACAGTCATTATTTGGGGCTACACAAACATTCAAGAAAAATAAAAAATTCCCTGATTTTGTCAGGAAAACATAGATTTTTCCAGACTATAGAAAAAGGTCCCTGATTCTCCCTGATTTTCCCTAACTTTCCTTAAAAACCTTAAAATTGTCCCTGATTTCCCCTGACTGTATGAACCCTGTGAGCAGTTTACTGTCAAGGATTCCATACATTTACTCACTTTCAGATCAGATAGCAGCGTCTTCAACTCCTCATTCTCATCAATTAGCAATGCTCCTTTCTTGCAGAAACAAAGCAACCACAATGCATTGCAGCATGCTATTAATTCTTTGTCCTTGCTGGAACTTTCCAAAACTTTTTGCAATACAGAAATGCCACCTTCATCACAAATCTTAAGAAAGGAATTACAAAATAATAAAAATAGCAGAAGTGAAGATTTGAATGTTTTAAGAGGGATAAGGGTCAAGGGTTGCATTAGGGGAGGGCTAGGGGCTATAGCCCCCACTGGAACATGCTAGCCTCCCCATGGGAAGGTGAAAAACTATTTTTTTAAAGATTTTTGGCATTTGTAGTACCCTGGTGATTGTGTTTTAGCATCCTCATCAGAAGAGTCAGCCACTCCATTGGAAAATTCCTGGTGCCATCCCTGGGGTGGGGGTAAAAGTGGGGTAAAGCTGAGGGCATAGTAAGGGGTACAGTTAAGGGGAAAGCTAGGAATAACAAGATTTATAGATAGACCTCAAAAAAAATTGGAAGAGAAAGATACCACTATGTACACCCTTACCAAATCTTTATTTTCATCATTGACTGCAAGATGTGAAAGTCCAGTGAGAAATTCTTCAAGGTGAAATCCAAAGCTAAGGTGTTCACAATCATTCAAGCTCTGAACAATATATTCAAGAATCTGCTTGATTGTACCTGAAAGAAAGTGCTAAAGTGATAAAGGAGATCAGGCATAGAGTACTGTGAATTCAAAGATGGCAATAAGCTGTGATCAACAGATAGGGGGAATGAAATAACTTATTGTATTCTGTGACTAAAGTGATGCAGAATACAGTACTGTCAAAAATTTCCTTGTTCCCCTGGAGTCCTTCTGCTCCTGTTGGTCCCAAAGCCCCAATTTTGCTCTGGTGTAATAGGGGGACCCTTACTGAACACATCATTACTGGGGACGAGGTGATGAAAGCCTCAAAAGGCTTTCAGATTTAATTTTGCAGATTCTTCTAAAACATTATTCCTGCAGCTTTGCTACAATTTTTCAAGTCTAAATAACTGGTATGTGGGTTTGGCCACCCCTTAATCAGCCCTAATATGTCTGCCATTCATTGTTATGTCAATAAAAATTGCTTTTGAATACATAATGAAAAGTAATGAAAACAAAATGAAGAATAAGATAAAGAAAGAAAGAAGTATTACTTTGACCACTCATAATTTCTTTATTATTTGAGTCATCTAAAAGATATCCAAGAGCTAAAAGTGTTGTGATGTCTGCTTCATTATGACTTTCCTTTGTTTTCTGTCTTATCCTTAAAAGCATGTCAGCTGCTTTTGCTTCCTCATAGTATTTGTGATTTGAGGGAACTTTGCAACAGTTGTACACAATGTCCAATGATCGATTAAGAAACTCTTCCCTGAAGGTTAACTGCAGAAAACAAAATTCAAATGCAAATTTCCATACAGAACAAACTATCAATACACAAGAGCTATTCTAGCCCATAACATCTGGGGGTCAAAGGGCCCCATAACCCCATAGATAAATGTCTCTGAAAAAAAGAATGAGCTTGTACACAGCAATGCTACTAAAAATATCTAAGATTGGCATAATTCATAGGGTTGTTCCATTTCCTATTTTGAATAGAATGAATTGCTTTGCCACTCATACTGGAGTGCTGAAACAGGGGGTAGTGGAAGCATCCACCCCTCCTGTCCTAGTGGAAAGGGGAAGGGGGCAAGAATGTCCTTTCCATCAAATGGCTTATTTCAAGAAAGATAGATAAGGGAATATTTTTAAGAGCATTCCTGCCATCAAAGTATCATAAATCTTTTGAATATGGCAATGGTTATCTTACAGTGTCTATTTGACTACAAGTACTTATAAATTAAACATTGTTTACATAACTATAGATAATTTTCTTACAGTATGATCACCATTTGCTGCAATATCAGTTCTTTGCTAAATACACCTTTCTGTCTGAAACATAATATATCCAGCACCCTATTGCTATTGATAGTTGTGAATAAAGGGTGTGGTAACTAAAAGGGTGTGGCATGATGGCCACAAGAGAAAACTGCCCACTTTGCTCATGTCTGCTTCCAGCATGCCTGCACTCATATAAGTATGTACTGACAACAATAGTACAGAAAATATGGAAGAAAATATGATAGATTTGCCAATTACCTCCCCCCACTTGACATCCAGCAAGAGAGGCAAAATGTCTGTGACAATAAATTGCACCAATCCATCACTACAACAGGCTTTTTGTACACTTTCAAACCTGTCAGTTATATTAATCAAGCAATTCAATGAGAGACAGCATGTATGGGACAACAGTGATGGGATATTTTCATTTCTAACATCTTCAGCAAAATATGCAGAATAGTCATATTCAACCTGCAAAATAGCAAAAACTATGATTTAATTGAGAGCAAACAAAGAACAATGCTTACATACACTCTGCTGAAGATTGAATGCTGAAGTCAAAGAATGTATCAATGTTTGTGATGTATATTTATACGGCTGAAATTAGAGAGTTTATTAAAAGTTGTTTGCAGGGAATCAGGGAAGTAGGATGCATTATAAAAGTGGGGGGCACGTGGGTTGAGGGGCACCTTGTAAGGGTTTCTGGAGGTGAGATTGAGCACTTTGTCTGGGGGTAATTGATGACAAAACAATTTGCATGATGAAAAAGGTGTAATATTGTGCCAATCCCTAAATGCAAATTTGCTAGGGGGGTCCATGTGTATCCTCCCCTGGGGGATCTTGAAACTTGGATCTTCTGAAATCACTGGAAACATGTATTTTTCTATTTTTGCATATTCAGAGTTTTCAAGAAGGACAACCAAGCTACATGAAAAGGGGCACTTTGTTTAAGTCTTTGAAAAGTTGGGGGCACATTCCACCTGTGCCCCTCTGGTTCCTATATCAATGCAGGCAATTGAAAACCTCTTTGATGTAATCTCTGACTCTGCAAACACCAAGTAACAGAACCATCTCTCCTTTCCTCAATCCCTATTCATTTCAATGCAAAACTCAGCAAAACTGATTCAAGCATTGGAAAAATATTCAATGTATCTTTCTGGATAGGTAAAATATATACCTTATACCTAACTAGTAAAACAATATGCAAAAGCAGTAAAGAGAAGACAAAATTTTCAAGGCATAGTGAGCATGGAAGGTGTGCATGGCAAGGTGAGGGGCATATATAAAAGTAACCAGTTGCTTGAAAGGTTTAACTCTCTTTAGGAGCCATTCACATATTACTTCATGCAAAAGGGGCTAGGGGTTTTTGTGACAAAAGTGTGACAAGGGGTGAGTGGGTTTTTTGGGAATGTGATCTCATATTTTTAAACATCTTGATATTTAGTGAATTCCACCTCAAAATAGCAAGTTTGGCCCTTTTACAGAACAATATGGCTCCATGTCTAAAGACAGTCTGGCGATCTTATGTTGATGCCATATTGGCCATTTTCACTTTTGTTTTCAACATTTTCAATATAAAAAACATAGTAAACACATTATTGCTAAAGCAGAAAAATATTATATTGAAATTCATAATGTGATGCCAAATATTGGGGGTGGGTAGGTAGTTTTGAAATTGGGACAAGGGGTGGGTTGGTGTCTAAAAATCCCAAAATTAGTGTGACGTAATATTGGACGTAAGATTTTTACGGAGGATGATGAAGGTTTCTTGGATTAAGAAGGTAACGAATGAAGATATACTGAGAAAGCCCAGACGGAAAAATAGGTAGTGAAGCAAATAGTGAAGAGACAATGCAAGTGGTAACAGGGAAGGTAGAAGGAAAGAGAGATAGCGGACGACAAAGACAGATCTGTCTATATTTCTTGGTTGGCTGGGCAAGGGTTTAGACAGGAGAGGAGTGGACATCATTCGTTAGGAGGAGAACAGAAGTCTATATTATGCTTTGGAAGCCAATCTCATAATCTGACAAGAAGCCTCCATGTCTGCCATTATGAAAGTGACCAAAGATGGTGCGATTATACCCACACACACTCCAAGTTTAGTAATTGCCAACATGGCAGACATGGAGGGGGTACGAAACTGCATTAGTATCCGACAAATGTTTCCATGACTACCTTACCTCATCTCCAACCTCTGATGCAAAAAGCAGAGGATAACTTTTGGTTACTCTCGCAAGAAACAGCTTCAACCTCTTAAACATATGCACTTGAATAAGCCAATTTGCTATTTTGTTTTGTTCATCGATTGAAACATCATCAAACCGTATCATGAAGCGAAAAAGCAGCCTCATTTTGCCTACCAACTCAGTGAATGAATCCAGTGAAAAAGGTAGATCAACATTCTCAATGTATCTGAGAGCTGCACTAACACTTTCTGTCGTCATATTCACAAAGGAACTTGCTAAAACAGCTTGTTTCTTCAAGCTTTCAGCTAGGACAAACTAATAACTAAGATCTTGGAAAATCTTCCGCGTTCATTGCAGTTTTGAGAGGATTGGCCACGAGGGTGACTTGGTGAAAACGAGGCGATAGGAATTGGCGCCCAATTAAATGCACGCCCATCTTCAAAATAGAAATAGCCAGATGCCCTGCCCGAAATGAAAAGCACGATTATGAACACAAACTCTATACACTTGTAATAGTCATATTGAGCTGGTCTCAACAGTACAGATTTAATAAGAATTTTCAAACGCAAAACCCAGTACAATTGACAAAGACAAACTTCTCATGAAATCAGAAGCGCGCCGAAGTAGGGGGTGTGGGGAGTATCACACCCCCACTTTTGCCGTTAACGTCGATAATTCTATAGCTTGTCGGTAAACATTTGCTTTGCGATTGTCGCTTATCGGAAATCGATCATCGTTTGTCGGTAGTAGATCATCGTTTGTCGGCAATCGATCATCGTTTGTCGGTAATTCTGGAGCTTTTAGTAGCCTGTCTGTGAGTTTTTGTTGCTACACCCCATATCAAAGGTCTATCGGCACGCTACTGGATAAAATACCTACTAGCAAATATTGACCAGATTAGATATATCAATCGATCAATCTTTCTATATTTATACTATAGAGTTAAATTCTATGGTCTATATTCTGTTTGGGAATATTGCCTTCGTCAGAGCACTTAGCGTTTTCTATACACAGTTCCGTACATGATCTGTAAATTGGCATTATTTACACTATGATTAGTAAAATTGGCGAAAAAAACTGAGGTGATTGCAGTTTAGGCCTATTTGCAAACTACAACGGCAAACTTTTCTGAAAGTGTTTTGAGCTTTTATTTGAAACTCACTGTCATGTTCCAACAGATATCAAAGAATGGACAAAAACAGTATTTTAAAGCTAAGATGATAGACAATGGGCTAGAGAGGTATATATTCCTTGGTAACAGATGCAACATAACGCAGTAACTGACGTAAGACCCTCTGAAGAAAGTAGCAAAGCATGGGAATATTAAGCAGAATATCTGGCAGCTTCCCTATGTTTGAGGCATGATAAATAACCTGAAGGTATGAAGCACCCATGTGTGTGGAGAAATGCAATTTTTTTGTTCAATAATTTGGTCAAAGAGCAACCAAAATTTTTCCACTATATCTAGAAAGAATTGCACCATTCACATAACAAAAACTTTACCACAGCACGAAAAAGCGGCAACATCCTCTTGACATACTAGTATGTCAAAAGAATGTTGCCGCTTTTTCGTGCTGTGGTAAAGTTCTGTACTACCATCAGACTATATAACAAAAACTACAAAATATAGTCTATTTTAGGAGATCGTAAGTTTCTTTCTTTCAATAACTTCTGAGTATGACAAAAGTGCTGCATTAACTAACCTAATTATCTAAAAGGCCAAAAATTTATGTATAATGCATATATATAGTGTAAAAATATTTTCACACTGGGGTTAACATTCTTGTGGAATTGCCCTATAATGATTGGAGCAGATGGACTATACATAGGGATTTTAGCTATTTAGAAAGTCATTGTCAAAGGTTCATTTAGCTTCAGAATAATGACACAAGGAAATCACAACAAACGCTTTCGTGAGAATCAAAATTAACATCCGCTGATGATGCAAGTCAATTTAAGTGATCAAACCGTACAGTTTCTCAAAATAACAAAGTAATAATATGGCGTACAAATAGACAAAATACTTATAGAAAAAAAGTGTAAAACACCAAAAGGAAGACGTCATTGCTAACAGAGAAGGAATGGATTGGGGAAAATATGCAGGAGGAACTTAAGTATAAATATAATTGTAAGGTAACTGCATTTTTTATAAGAGAACATTTGACTTTAAAATGGGATACAAGTAAGAGGAAAGGGATTGTAAAACTTTAACTGAAATTGGAAGTGTACACATTAAATTTACGAATTTCAACCTAACTATTTTAGGTCTTAAAAAGGAAGATACCTCACACAGCTTATAGTCAATCTTTGATTGACCATAGGAATACTGACGTCTACGGTATGGGATACTAACAATGCTAGATTGCTGGAATACATTATCAAATGTTAAATGCTGACGAGAGATTGCTAGGATACACATATCAGGCTACTAGAAAAATGTTAAAATACATTAACACCACGAAGAAGCACTGATTCAAATGGGAATCAGTTGCCCTAGTACACGGATAATAATGAAATAATACTACGTACACACGACAAATCATGCGAAAATTCGCATTACATTTGGATCAAAAGTGAGGTAGAAACGCGACATACCAATTACAAAGGCACATGGAACCATAAGATGTGGCATACTCAAAACAAGAAAAACCAAGCATGTACTGTTTGACTTATGTCATATAATCAACCAAATCGTAAATTGTAACTTGCCAACAATTAACCAAGAACTCAATCCGTATTCATTAAATCCACACAAGAAATTAATAAGAGAAATAAATATAAAACAGTTGCCAAGTTACGATTTTCTTGATGTTTTAAAAATGGGATTAAAACACAAATACTGATGCATTCTACCAAAAGCAGGCCAAGAAAAAGAATCATTTCCCCCTAATGTAGATCACACTTGCAAACCTATAAGTTTATAGAAAAAAGGAAAGATAAATAGAAGCTAGCTGAGTTCCAAACAGGCATGTACCTGCTGGGGGCACGGAGGTATTGCCCCCAAATTAAAAATTGTGCATGGCTTTGCCCTCCTACAGAACCATTAACCTGGGGATTTACAAAACAAAATAAGGCTTTTGCCCCTCCAAAGTCCTTGCACTAGCAGGTTTTGCCCCCCCTCTGGTCATGACCTCCAGTTACATGCTTGGTTCCAAATAATGCAAAGACAAAAGCCCTTCTTCATGTGATATTTTGAAATGGTAAATGAAAAACACAACTGGTTACTTTTCTCCCAATTGTGGTCTTATACAGTTTACAAGCTACTCAAAACATTCCATGTGCGCTCTGGGGTAAATATATTAGCTATTAACAAAGGCACAGCCAGTGTGCTTTCCCTACAATACACTAAATGCCAAACTGCCATCTTATAACAGTCTTTCTAACACTGCCATACCTCAAAAGGTTCTATATTTTCGGCGGTGGCCCAGTAACAGAGATCCTAGACATTCGCTTGCTTCCATCTCTTTGCCTTTGAACCTTGTTTCCTTTCTCGCATGTCTTTTTATGGTCAATGGAGTCCTCGGCTTGGCATTGAATTGAACAGTAGCCTCTAGTTGTACAAACCTCGCAATGAAACTTTGCTACTGCACCACAAGGGCAGAACAAGCTGTAACCGTCTAAGAAGAATGAGATATGGAGTTGAGCACTGCAACCATCGAAAGAAGAAAGACCGCAAGGTAGACTAATTAATTTGATACTAAGATGCAAAACGCCAATTGAAGTGCATAGAAGTTCGAGGATCTTTAGGACAGAACAATTTAATTGGGAGAAGTAATCAAAAACAAAATATCAGAATTTGGAAACTAAACAAAAGATAGCCTTCTACTTTTAGTGTAAAGTTGATACCACTTGTACAGAGATAATCCTTCTCAATTTAAAGAGTTGTTAGAAAAAGAAAATTCGGCATCTATTTATCAAAAGAACCTAAAGTTGCTGTTGATTGAGATTTAGAAAAGCAGGAATTGTTTCAATCCTCCGCTTATGATAGACCTTTTTTATGACAAGGCAGTACCCTATCAGCCGCGAAGCACGAGAAATCTAAATCAACCAAAAGCGAGAACTACCTACTATGATACAGATACAGTACGTTTCATGGGTCAAAGAGAGTGGGAAAAACTGCCAACAGAAACAAAAACTTCCAGCTCTTTCACATTTTCTAAAAAACATATGAAGTCAAAGAAAAGCGGGCATTGCAGCTGTAGAGTCTGAAAGACTTTTATTTATGGAGTAGGGTATTAGTAATTTTCATATTTTTTTCATCCTTGCATATTGTAAATAGTTGGCCTTAATTACCATTATTAGCTACTATAAATAGCCAACTTTATATTAAAATATTTATAATTATTACTGTTATATTATATATTGTCGCCGAAATAATCCTTGGACTGAACCGAAATCGTTTGCTTTTTGAACTTTTACTTTTATGCTTATTCTTTTGTGTTTGTTTTTATTACTTTTTTGCTTTACCCTGTCGAAACCTGCTAGTAAGTTTTACAACTGTGTAATTTTGCTTATATAGATGATATTGACAGCCAATTGTACGTTGCCTGGTACAGTGAGACGCATAATTGTAATTAGATATAACTTGATATTATATTGAAGTTACAAAAGAATTCCTTATTACAGGCATATTGCAAGCATCTAAGATCAGAGACAAAATAAAATTATTGATCATTTTCTGTCCTACAATCCATTACGAATTAGAAGTGAAAGCGATTAAAATTTTGTCAAGCAATCGACTACGTGTATGCTATCTAGAGTTTAATTTGACCAATGCAGTTGCAGTTTCAAACATAATAAGTAGTGTAGCACGTTAAAGACTCAAAAGTATATCAAACAAAATCTCAGGAAATTCAAAATGCAATCACCTGTTCCGTGAAGAATCTTGATTCTGATGGCATTTCTAAAGATCTCTTTCACTTTTACATCAACCTCTTTGTCGGGGTTAACTCTTTCAAGTTTTGACGTCAAAAACACCATTTTCTGCTTCTTCAAGAAAGTTTTCTTCACCATTGCTGCTCTAAGTTCTTCAAGGGTTCCATTTACATTGGCCTCGATTTCACATACGAAATGAAGGACTCTCATTCCATCGTCTCGAAGTTGCTTTATTTCTAACTTTTTAAATAACGGCTTGTCATCTTTAAAATAAAAAATAGAAACAAACTCTTTTATGACGAATCACTTGAAACAGTTTAATTGAAGATAGAATTCTGGAAATCCGCTTTTGCAATGCCCATAAAGTTAATTCCGTGACTTGATCATTCTTCACAAGTAATTAAAGATACAAGTCCTAGATGCGTCTTTGAGATGAATAGAAAGCAATGCATACATAATTATTTCATTCTACTTCCACTTTTCCCCAGGGCACCTTGATAAGAGGTGTTGGGGCATTTTAGCATCGACCCCCTTTCTGGAGTCAGTAGTGATAAGATTCTCAAATTGCCAATGACTGCATGTGTCTGAGCAGTTTGCTCAGTTCGCAATACCACAGCTATCTAAATGTTCCTAGTCTATACTTGCAAAACATTTACTGGAACTCTAGCTTCGATACTTGCCATTGAATCTATTCTACGGAAATCTACCTCATCTTGACTACGTCACTACAGATAATTGGAATTAACACGCAATAAAGAATATACCATCAAATTCATCCATATCGTTTGGTTCTGGTGTCGGCATATGCGGATGCATCTCTGAAATGTCATGGTCAAATCCATAATCTGGGGCTGGAAGTCTCTGCATTGAATCAGCTTTTGCATTGCTTGCAACTTCTGCAGATCCAAGTCGGTTGGTGATCAAAATATCTTTCAGGTCATATGATGCTCCTGCTGACTTCGGTCTCGTAGCATCATCGCCATAACGCTGTGACCTCGTTTGTGAACCTGAAGTCGATGGTCTTGTTGAGGGGCGTGGAGCATTAGCAGCAAACATAGCCATCTGAAAGTAAACAAATTCTCTAGATATGAAACAAACTTGTCAAACATATACAGCGTTCTGCAACTTCTCACAAAACGTCGTGAAAATTCGATAATGGATATAACTAGGAATTTTAGCGTCTAGGCATTCCCATTTTGAATACATCCTGCTTAAAAAAAGCGAGATATGGAAGTTTCAAGAAACGAAAAGCTTTGTGAGAAGCAACTATCAAAGATTGATGCACTTTAATCCAGATAATTAGGACTGCAAAGAAATCCGAAATCACACGCTTTAATCAGGGAAATATGAGAATTTTGATACATTTTATCATGGGAAATGAGACAATTATTCAACCTAGGGAGAGTGGGGATCCATATATACCATCATCAACCACCATCACCCCCCACCATTGTCATCTAAGGTCATCACCATTGTCATCTAAGGTCATCACCGTTGTCATCTAGGGTCATCACCATTGTCATCTGGGGGTCATCACCATGTCATCTGGGGTGCCAGTTCTTGGAAGATAGCCGAAATTGAATGTAGATGACAGAGCTCGATAAAGAACAATGACGTACTTACCTTCTTTTCATTTGACAGATCAGTGTAGGATTGATAAGAAGGATTGTCCATCGCAGTGTCCATCGAATCACTCCTAGATTCATTGTCTTGAGGTGTAGCATCGCTTAGAACTACTTCCACAAACTCCTTTTGCTTAGCAGGGCTTCGGGTCATTTCATAACCGTACATTGGAGACATCTGTATATCTTTCTTTTTCTCACCTAGGTAAATGGAGGCAGGGAATCAGAAAAAACATGACCCACAATAACCCGTCGCGTAACCGACAACATAACCTACAGTAACCGGAATCAGAACAATAATAACCGGTCACGTAACCGACAACATAACCCACAATAACCGGAATCAGAACAATAATAACCGGTTGCGTAACCGACGTGGGCAGGGGTTTGGATAACTCCTAATGGCCCCCAAGCTTCTGAGGTCCTGAAGGGGCCATTCAGAGATTTCCAAGAGAGTTTTTTTGCATTATTTGGAGGGATAGTTCAGATGGGTCGCCAAGCTTCAGATCAATTCCTAGGGCCCTAGCGTGCTTCTCGCGTCACTGACAATAGCACGTATTAATTGTAATCACTCTGTCAATGAATGAATGAATGGTTGAATGAATAACTGAATGAATGAATGAATGACTGTATGAATTAATGAATGAATGAGTGCTGAGTGAGTTAACGAATGAACGAGTGAAGGAGTAAATGAATGAATGAATGAGTGCATGAATGAATGAATGAATGAATGCATGAATGAATGAATGAATAAATGAGCAACTGAAGGAATAATTGAATCAGTTCATCAATCAATCAATCAGCTCATCAATTACGCAATTATTTTTAACTAGATAATCAACTATCAAAACTTGCCTTGCATTCCACTTGAGCTAGATTTGGTGAAAGCTTCTATCTTCTTGCTACCATTACGCTTCTTGCGATAACAGATAAATATGATTATGGCAATAAACAGCAGGCAGATAACAACAACAACAACAATGATCACAATCATCAAAGTGTTGCTATCACTCTCTGCTGGTTTTGGGCTTGGGATCTTCTCTTTCCCATCAACCACTAAAGTCTGCGCAGCTGTCATACTGCTCGATTCAAACGTGAATGTCAAACCATTCTTTACTTCATTCGTAACGTCATTTATAAATTTTGTTTCTTCAGATTGGAGGACGGTGACGTCAAATTCAACAATGATACTCCCGGCCTTAACAGTTATGTTCGAGGCTACGACATTTCTTGTTGGTGTTCTGTACTTTGTCTCAAAGAAATTCTTGAATTCTGCAGCGAATTTTGCTTCTTTTCCGCGGACCAAACTAAAGTCAGCATTGAACACCAGTCGAAGACGTTTTGAGACAGTTTTTCCATTACAAATGTCGTACGAAGATGAAAAATTTACTCGTTTTTGTGGCTCAAATGAATCATAGATATCGATTGAAATTCCACTTGTGATAGATACAGTAGTTTTACTTCCAGTGAGGTTTGCTGGTTTAACAAACGATGAGGAAACTTTCGATCCAACTGAAGCTGTCGTGGCTATAATAACAAGACTTACACCAACGCCATTCTTTGATAACTTTGGCTTTACGCTTGTAAGAGTAAAACTCCCATTGCTTGATTTCTGCATTTCAAAAACTCTTCCATACCTGTTTGAACCAGACATCAGAGTAAATGATACACTGCCTGCCATACCAGAAGATGTTAACTCTGTATTCAGAGTACTATCAGTGTACGTGAATACGGCAAATGCACGCGTGTTCGTGGCTGCCGCCTGATCTATATTTTTGAGCTCAGCTGTTACCTTCAAATCACAACTAGGAACTGATGGCGTTTGAATAGTGAATGACTTGATCAACTTTGTGTAACCAATAAGAGCGTTCTGCAAAAATTCTGCATCATAATAGTCCGCCATTCCGTTCTGGTCAACGTCCATTTTTGTCTTTTGGCTGGCTGTTAAATCAGTGGATATGGCCCGACCTATAGCTGAGACAAAGTTTGTTTTCATCTCTCTTACGTATGTCTGAATGAGCGCTGCATCAGCAATATTGACACTGCAATCACTGTTGATATCACCAAGAAGAACAGCTGCACAACTTGGTCCTTTCGCTTTGACAGGAATCTTCTGTCCAGCTTTATCCGCCATTATAACTCCACTTGGAGTCATATTTACAGCAACAGAAAACAGTCCTGTGAACGTCAGTTCAGCAATTTTGGGAATTCCACTTATTTTGCTATTTTCCTTTACTAGCCCGATCAATCTAACAGTCCCAGATCCAGAGACGGCAATTAAGTCTGTCGTGGCAGAGTCGTATCTGACAATTCCTTTGTCGTAGCTAAGGCAGAGCAAAATACAATTGAAAGTATTCAGATGAACAATATTTTCATGCCATGAGGATAAAAGATGTCGTAGAAGCTAACATTTTTGCCTTCGATGGATAAGAGCTTTCCTAAAATTCTAAATTTATTTGTCTAAATTTATTTATTTATTTATTTAGCTTTTCTAATTCTAAATTCATTACTATAGATGACGTCAAAAGCTCCGCATTTTCAACAAGGTTTCTAAGATGCTGAGAGAATAATGTGCAACCTACATGAGAACAGAACAGCAAATGAAAACAGGATATGAGTACAGCAAGTGCATTCCTATTTCTAAAATACCAGCAAGAACACATATGAACACTTATTCAAACGAAAAGGACAAAGAATTTCCTGGAATGGAGGAGTTGTTCTTGGAATGCAATAGAATGGGAATGGAGGATAATGATTTCGATGGGTTAGAATAGCCCTAAATTCATAATGCACTTAGGACTTTACTACTACAGAAGTGCTACTACAGATGCCATCAAAAGCTCCGGATCTTCAACAAGATTTTCAGGATTATTTACAGAATAATATATACACTACATAAGGGTAAATGAGAACAGCAAATGCATTCCTATTGCTAAAGAAGTCAAAATGTATATCGGGTACCTGACAGTGACATCAATTCCTTCCAAGTCTTGGAATGCAACATTTGCATAAACTGGTACTTTAGTTGTTGCTCCGGATGTAACAGAAACTGGCACGGAAGCACGACTGGAGCCAACATAAACACTTCCAGCACCAGTACCACTAGAAGACCTTTCATTATACAGAACAAGTCGGACATCTGTAGATTTTGAACCCGGGTTTATACCATGATCCGCTACTTGCATCTCAAGAGAGTAAAATTGTCCGGTAGGAATCTTTGACAAATGGAGATTCCCTGCAAACAAATGATATGATACTTCCAAGTTTCATCCTGTATGCATTGAGAAATGATTTAAACAGTGCACATATATTTAAAAGAATGCTATATTGGGGTGAAAAAGTGAAAATTTGAAAGTCACTTTACTGGTTGCAAATAAAACTATAAAAATGAAAACAGATTAAGGCTTTAAAAGCAGGTAAACCATGCACTATAGGGTAAGATAAGTATCACTATGGCTTTAGAGGGTAGAGGAAAATCATCTTATCTTAGTTAACTCAAACAATATATGAAGATGTGAATGAAAAGTATATTAAATGAGATAAACAGTTTTTGTGTACAAGAAAGATAGTTATGATGACATACCATTGGTAGAATTTAATGAAAATACGCCATCTTCATTTCCAGCTGCAATTCTGTATGTCAACTTTCCATCAAGTCCAAAGTCTCTATCTGTTGCGTTGATTTTGAATATCCAATCTCCTACTTGCTTACTAGAACTCAATAGCATCACTATGTCGGCAGAGTGACTCACGGAAGGCGCATATTCATTTACTGCCACTATTCTTAACGTGACGTTTACTGAATTATTCAAGGCAAATGGCTGACCTTTGTCAGTAACAAAGACTGTCATTGGATATGACTTCGATGTGAGGCTTTGTGTATCCAGATCGAGGCTAGCCAATGGGATGAAAGACCCTGTAGACTTATCTAGTCTGAAAAGTGGTGAAGAACCAGACGTAACTATGTATTCTAGTTGTCCATTAAGCCCGGCATCTCCATCAGTAGCAGTTACAGATACAGCTGGGGAGCCTATTGCAGCATTGTCAGGAATATCAAGAATGTATGAAGCTTGAGAGAATGTAGGCCTGTTGTCATTGACATCCAAAACAATAAAATTGATGGTGAGCGTGGATGATTTTGGAGAACTATTAATTGGGCTGTCAGATGCAACTATTACTAAAGTGTAACTAGACTGTGTCTCACGATCCAGCATATTCTGCAAAACCAGTTTTCCGGCATTTATACCAAAGGCGCTATTCACATTTCCAGATGTTATTGAATATGTTATATTACCATCTGGGCCTGAATCTGCATCAGTTGCATTCAACGTCATTATTAAAGAACCTACTGGAATGTCTTCCAACCTTGATATAGCAATAGCGCTTGGGCTAAATGTCGGACTGTATTCGTTGACTCGAACAACACGAACAAAAACATCAATATCGACAGATTGTTGGAACTCGATTCCATTATCATGAACTTTCATAACGATATGATAAAGAGGTTCCTCCTGCTCACTGCCATCAAGATCCAGTGAAACTGGTCAAGAGAGAAAGGAAACAAGTTAACAAGAACTCATGAATTCATGAACAGAAAGAGATATGTTTGTACTTAAAATTACAACTATTAATTTCTGTTGCATATCAGGTGAAGCAATAGCAATATCGAGCCCTACAAAAGGGTATGACATTCGCTTTTGATCAAAAACGAATGGAAAAGGATTAGATGTAATTATATTCAACGTTAGATTACAAAAACTGTACAACTATCTTCGTAACTTTCAATGACTCCCTTCCCTCTGTGCAAGGCAGTGCATTCAAAAAGTCAAACTGATACATACCCAACGCTGTGAAAACTCCAGTATTTGCATTCAATTGGAATTTACCACTAGCATTTGATGAAATTATTGTGTAAGTGATTCTTCCATTTTCTCCAGCATCAGCATCAGTGGTGCTGACATTAAACGCGATTTCACCTGCATTAACTGTTTCTGGTACAGTAATATTCAGCAGAGGCCATGGATAGTGTGGCTTGTTATCATTTACATCAAGTACATTGACTGTCAATGCGTGGCTTGTAGTATAAAAGAACGGCGAAGGAGCACTGTCACTAGCTTGGATTGATATGGAATAGGATGATACGTTTTCACGATCGAGGCCAGTTTTCAACGTTAGGACTCCTGTGGTTGATGAAAGGCCAAAGAGCCAATCAAAATTGGAGTTCGACAGAGCATACGTCACCTTGCCAGCAATACCAGTATCATTATCAGTGGCAACGAATGTATGTAAAATGAAGGGAGTTGACTTGTTTTCATAAACATTGATGATGCTTGGTGATGAAGGATTGAAAACTGGACGGTAATCATTTCTGAACCGTACATTAAATGGTGACGTTGTTACCTGAAATAAAATTATAACGTCAAAAGAACATGATAAAGAAAGATCATTTTCTATTAAGGAAAATGTGAGTCCAAGATATCTAGCTGAATATAACTCATATCAATATTTTTGTAAGAAATCAATCTGCGAAAAACATTTTATTTGAAAATGGAATTAAAAATATAACAATATATAAAGAAATAAAATATAAGGATAAAGAATTAAAATGTAATGAAATAAACAATTATTTATTTTCTTGTACTGATAAAAGTGGGGTATAGTACTATGGAAATTATTAGTACATCTTATTGTTATTATTATTGTTATTGTACTGTACTGCATTATATCATATATATTATACATTATTTATATTCATGAAAATTAGTAAAACCAAAATTGCTTTCTATGGTTTAATGTAAAATCGCACTTTGCCAAAGGAAGAGAGGTCATCACAACTGAATCATAATGGCAAAACAATCTGTTACTTCAAGAAAATGATTAAAATTCTACTCACAGTGTGTCCATGATTTGAAATGAACTTCAACGTATATCCAACTCCATAACCAACAATCCTCAGATCTGTGAATGTTGCTATTTCTCCCACTACTGCAACACCTAGTGTACCTCCCAAAGATCCATTACCTGCTGCATTGTTCCCAATGCTTACTGTAACATTCCAATACCTCTTTAAAGGTTTTGCCGCCACTTTTGTGCCGACATCTCTCACTTCTATCACTGGTTGCTTTCCAAATATAACAGAATCATTTGCATCTCTTGGTGACTCTTTCACAGCGAGGAAAAATTGACGTTGTTTCACATCAAATGAATCTGATATAAGGGACATGTTTGCAAACCGTGGATTATGCGGAACAATAATGACATTGAATTTCAATTTGTAGCCAACAGCGACATCATAGAAATTTAGATCCGTGAATTGTATGAGTCCAGAAGTAGGAATTTTGAAATATTTTGTACCATTTAAAACAGCATTTGATGCAACAGAATGCATGGATGCATTAATGTACCAACTACTGCCTTTCCATCCAATATTTCCTGCTAATGCATCGGGATATTTTGATCTTATCTCTAAGATTGGCTGACTACCACAAATTACAGTATCATTACAATCTCCAGGCTGCTGCGAAATCCTTATATACAACTCGCGTTCTCTTACGTCAAATGCTGTAGTCGTAAATGTTGCTGAATAAATAGATGCTGGTGATGTAAGGGCACTTAACGTGAGCTGGAATCCTTTGCCAGGGGAATCTACACTTAGATTTGTAAACTGCGCGTAGGCTCCTTCGAATTCCACACTTGTGCTTCCCATTAACCCAGAGCCTGAGTTTCCATTTTGTACGAGAGTTGCTGTGAATAACCATTTCCTTCCCTTCCAACCAGTGTTATTTACTAATTCCCCATTTGCAGCATCGCGCACTTCGATTCTCGGTTGCACTGCAAATGGCACTGTTTCGTTTGCTTCGGTTGGTTGCTGCAGAAGCGCAAAAACCAAAACACGCTCCTTGATTTCAAAGGCTGTAGATTCAACAACGAAACTTAGATTGAGTGGATAAGTGACTTCAAACTTCAGTTTGTATCCAGTGCCCTTGTGTGAGACAGCTAAATTTGTAAAATTAGCTGTACCATTGATAAACTCCACTGTTGATTCGCCCATCAGTCTTGCATTTGAATCGCCAGTTCCGGCCACAATTTTCGCTGTGACTTTCCATCGATCTACTTCTCTGCCAAGATTCTGCACCCATCTATTTAGGGCATCATACATACGGAGTTTTGGATGTGAAGGGAATGGTACAGTTTCATTACTGTTTGAAGGTTCTGCTATTACGACAAGCTTCTTTGGAATATAATAATCAATGGGTTGAGCGCCAGTTTGGGAACTTGGAGTTTTCTGATCGTACCTCAAAGTGCTGTTGGTCCCGTTGACAACTTGAACTAGGAGAAATTAATATATTTTTAATACAAATCCAAAAATAAAAGCAGTAATCATGAACCAGCAGAAACATCTACTGACAGGGGAGATCTGAGACGATTGAACTTTGAAGAAAGACCATGACAAATTAATAAAAACTTAGTAAAATGATGGTTGCTCACCATGTTACATGAACAGCATTTCAAGCGAATTTACAAAAAATAGAATTCATTGACAACATAGGACAGAGTTTTAATTTGCTGATTCAGTCCATGCCCGAAAGAAAGTGGTGCAAGAGCTCATTCGCACGTGCACCCTCGCTTGCACGAGCGATTGTTCTTAATTAAATGGAATTGCACGTGCAAGATTTGTATATCCGATATACAAAGTTTCTTGTTGCTGAACCACTACAAATGTCTCATTCATGATAAAACAGGATAAAGCAAAGTTACGAAAGCAAAAGGTGACAGTCACTAGTCTTGCAGTTGCGACAACGAAGTTCCTATTTAGCATGTGCGGTTGTACAGTTGACAGTGATGTTGACACTTTCGATTTTTCACTCGTGTTGGGGATTTTGTACGTGTGAGGACACGCGTACGTGGAATTGCACGTGTCTCCGGGCATGAACTGCTGATTGAAACCAACTGCCTAAAAAAAGAGCTCAGGACATCTTGATAATGGTTTGCTTACCAGTCTCATTGGTAGCTCGCACACCTCCAGTTGGATCAACAGGAGGTGGGGTAGGCTCAGTGACAGTAACTACATCAAGGTTGAGTCCAGTTGCAGAAGATAATGAACCAGTCTGTGTACTTTGAACAACTTTCGTTGTAATGCTCTCAAGCTCAGAGAAAGAAGTTCGATTGGCTGTAAAAATAAAAAAGAATTTACAAGATGTAAAATTATAATATGGAATAAGCGTAAATAGAGTGAAAATATTACTATTCTGTATGCGTGCGTGTATATGTGCATATAATTATATATAAATATAAATATAGATATAAATGTATAGATATAAATGTAAATATAATTAGATATATATATATATATATATATATATATATATATATATATA
>OLMO02000286.1:1917814-1930387 GCA_900291935.2 Cassiopea xamachana
TATATATATATATATATATATATATATATATATATATATATATATATATATATATATATATATATATATATATATATATATATATACTATAGGAAAATAAAACCCACCGGTTGTGTTTGTTGTTGAATTTAGTGGTGGATCACCAACTTGCACCTAAAATTAGTTCAAAAATAAAATAACGAAAACCATCCATCAGAGGGTAGGGCAATTTTCAACTCATACTATTGGTAATAGCGATAAAATAGCAAATTCTAATCCATTTTTCATTTATCTATCCATTCATGTAAGCATAGAACAATTAATCGATTTGCATATTTATCCGTTCATTCATTTATTCGTTCACTACATCACCAGCAACTCATAAACAAAACAATTTAGCACACGCACTACAATCTTTAAACAACCAACAGTTTTCCACAGATTGATTCACTATAATAATAAATACAAATGTTTATACATGACATAAGACTTTAACACAAACTGCTGTTATCAGCGTGTGTCCTGATTAACTTAAAGCAAAACAAAATAAAAACCTAACCTGTTTTACAGTAACGAAACTTAGATAAAAAGATAATGAGATCTGTAGGTGCTTAGCTGAAATGTTTCTTGAGAAGTATAAAGTTTCCGTTCATTCTATCCAAAACAAATTTTTATTCTTTGACGTAGAGTTTGTAATTCGCTGTAGCAATTCATGATTACATCGATCATAATACAGTTAACTCGGACATTCACTTAGTAGCACGGACTTCTTGTACCCCGTGGAATTGAGGAACGATATTGAGACCTTGGGTATCTCGGGCATTCGCTATGTCCGACGAATTTGCTGTCCCCCTTGAGTGTCCTAGTTAACGGGATTGTACTATAAGTGCTTTCAGTCAGGTCTAGGATAAACAGGTGCATAGCTTACGTTGATATATGTTAGGCCTGTGGATCTCTTGCGTCGTGCTCCACCCGCAGAAATAACATCCATTACTCTTATTCTTGATTCATCAATTCCAAACAGAGCAGCTAAATTCCTGACAAGATTCTTCTTGAAGAAATCATCAACACTGACACTTTGCGACGACACACCCATTCTAAGCTGCAGAAAAATAAACGCAAATATTCAGCAAAAGTAGTCGTACACTGTGATTTTACATTGCCATAATCAATGAACTATAATGAAAATGCGAAATTTCGCAAATTCTATTTCCTTAACCTTCTGCTAAAACATGTGTTGTCTATAATATTTGGCTGGAAATGTCTGCGTTATTACTTACAATGAGCGACGCTTCAATGTCATTATTCCTAAGCTACGTATATCGATTTTGACTGCTCACAGTTAGCCCCACGAACAAAATAAAGCAAACCTAAATATTGTTTCTTTTTAGTCAAATTTAGTAATTAGTGTTTGTATGTTTATCGTAGTTGTATATTTAATTTTCGTGTAGTTACATGTCCTAAATGTCAATGGCTGCGGAGTTGTCATGACATCTTGTACTCCGTGGTATCGTCCTTGTAGTGTGGTAAAGCGCTTTTGTGTTCGTATAGTCCTATGATATTGTTGTTTATACTTTTGAATATTTGCATATAAAAAAATTCCTAAGCTGAGTAAGAAACGTGGTAGATGCATATATTGAGGAGAGAAGAATATAGAGACCAGCGTATACGTGAGAACTTTCAGCATGAAGAGCACTGATGTATAAGCTCCTACACAACATAGGACGATTTTAGATTTCACTTTCAAGAACTACGGAATATTGCAGAAGAATAATAGAGACAGTTCAACCAAATTTCCAAGAGAGGAAACAAAAATAATATTCAATCTAAATTAAAAATAACAGAAAGATAGTAAAAATATTTTTGGTATGAAATGAGAAGAATGATGTAACAAAAGATGGTTGAAGTTCCAGATTTTGAAGCTAGAACAGTTCTAAACATCCCTACTTCATTGAAAGCATTAAAGACACATAACATTCTTCAAATGACGTGTTGGTAGAGATAAAAAAATCAATGAAAGAAATACGAAATGTAATAACACATAGTATTCTAATAATATAAAAAATGCTCCATACTTGGACAACATTGGTTGTCCTGATTTCAATAAAGTCTGGTCCTTTCACAACAATGTACAAATATTTCTCAGTGTTATCAAAATAATTCAAGCCAGGGTTTCCATTCAATTTAGGAGCATACTGGTCGGCTGGTTTCGTGGGATCTTTGGGAAGCAGCTCAAACTCTGTACCTCGGTATCTTCCATTGGTAGGCAGAATGTAAACACCTAAACATACAAAGAAAAGTTTTCGTAGCATGATAATCTTAAGATGTCACTTTCGCTTACAACAGTTTTACTAAAACAAATTATGTATCCACTACCTTTGAAGAATATGATAAATATTTAGTTGAGTTGGGCAAGAGGAGTTGCATATGACATTACAAGCAATAATGAGGTTGCATTCTATGTAGAACACATGAACTAAATTGTAAGATAAGAACGATACCAAAAAGAGTCCACATATTTCTTGGATTTAGCAATGTTGACAACTGATCCGGTGTTTACACTATTCCATAGCAAATATAACTATTCCAATGTAAATTATTTCGTAAAAAAGCTGAAATTCAAATAAAATAAGCAAATATACTTCGCACGTAATAAATAGTAAAAACTTTCTCTGCAAAGAACTTTTCTACAATGCCACAAGAGTGACTTCTAAGCTCATTGTAAATTATCATCATGCAAATTCATTTCTTCTGGCATAAAGACATAGGCCCATTGTGAAATGTCAAGCCACGACTTTATAAATGTTGCAGCTTTAATCAACAATGAAGACATACCCTTGTAATATACATCAAGACGCTCAGGTTTGGCATAGTACAGCTTGAGAACGATAGCATCTTTCATTTCACTATTTAACAAATGCAACCTTAGCTTATGTGGTGAGTAACTGGTAAACTGCAATTCGTAAGTCAACTGTGAGGCAACAATGGTGTAAAACGTGGATATTCTTTCCTGACATGTATACCCAAAACACCAGCCATGGTCCATGGGTCCGTTAATTAGATCTACGTAGCCATTTGCTGCTAGGGCTACTGGTGAAAGTCTCCTCGTTTCCGTGTCTTCATCCATGCTTTCAACAACAAGGAAAAAGTAATCAAGACTTTTGCAGTAATAGGCTCCAAAATCGTTTCGGAAGGTGCAGAAACTTTTGCTTCTAGTTCCTCGGACAATTCCTTTATGAGGATATTTACTATCAGCTGCGATTCTGGTGCCATCCAGATTTGACAGCATTGTCTTTGGTATTCTGAAGTCGCCTAATTTGGTTGAAAAACTTTAAGTTACAATAATCAAATTACAACATCACTGGAAATATTGGACAAACATATTCTTACGTTTTGAATGCTTCAAAAAATAAATCGGCTAGAAAATCCTAAGGGCGATTCCACGTCAACGTAAACCAAGTGTGCATCAGTTACCAGCTTTTGCACGGCTATTCTTAGGCCACTACGAGCCACTGAGCGAAATGTTCTCGTTGTGTGTACTGCAGTATACAAGACAATATGCATAACAAAAAATCTTTTGTTCAGTGGCTTCTAGATGCCTAGAAATAGCCGTGCAGAAGCTGGTAAAGGATGTACACTTGGTTTACTCAGATATGGAATCGTCCCTAAGCACTTTTTCAACATCAGCCATTTTCTATCAAAACGATGAATATTGCAAGTTCGTCCTATTCTTACTCTCAGCTAAAGACGACAATACATCATTCTAATTAATTTTCTTAATCATTTGTAACTCATAAGATAAAAATAATTCAAGCATTTTGTTAAAAAAATGGACAAAGTTACGCATTTATTGATAATCTCAAGAAGACAACGGCCGTACTGAAACTCATACGTGAGCTTTATAATTGGCTTACCCAAACCAAATCGACGATTACCATCCCATTGGTATTCAGAGCGAGAAACTAAACTGCCACCAGCTGTCCCGAAGAATGAGCCATCAATATCTTTTATCAAAATCTTTCTTAAAGCATCGCAGTCCATGTCAACGCAATCAGATGGGTTGATCCATTTGGTTGTTGGAGTCGGAATGAAAACTTTCATACTTTCTGCAACATTAATCAGTTTTACATCTTGAAGGTCAGTTGGATGAGAAATGTCACCATTCGAAGGATTAGTAGAGAATAAGAATGTTTTCTTTCCACAAGCCTCAACAAAGTTAGCAAATGTTGTCCTGTTGTACGTGGTTTTACCACCAATAGCAGGATAGGACATTGGGTTGTTCCATGGTTTTAATGGTCCTGGTGTTGAACTGGAAATGAATGCTGATATTATGGCTCCAATCATACCACCTAGAAATATAGCAAAAATTTCAATCTTTCAGCTTTAAAACCTTATGAAAAATCGTAGGCACATTATATGAACTCGCTGCGCAGCTTGGAGAGGAAGCACTACACCTCAAAGACTTTTAACAATATAATACAATATAATCTAATACAATATAATATAGCATAATATAATATAAAATAAATAATATAATATATGATTCACTTACCACAGCCACTTTGATGGATTACATAAAATTATAATATCATAACAGAATAATAAAACATAATAATAAAGTGTAATACAATATTGTCTAATATAATATACTACAATGTAATATTATATAATATGATATAATATAACATAATATATATATAATATAGCATAATATAATATAACATAGTGCAGTATAATATAATATAATACAATGTAATATTATATACTGCAATATGATATAATATAGTATAATATAACATGATATAATATAATAAAACATAATAATATAATGTAATATAACACAATATAATATAATATAATACAATGTAATATAATATAATATAATATAATATGATATAATATAATATAGCATAAGATAATATAAAAAATAATATAATATAATGTAGCATAATGAAATATAATATGATGTACTTCAATAGCAAAATGATATAATATCAAATTCTCTTAATTTGGTTTAACACCTAGCGTACATAAAAAACTAGCTTAGGCCAGCTGTTTATAATAAATAAATAGATAAAGCAGAAATAGGAAAAAGATAGACAAATACTATGATAGTAGCAGCAACACAGAGGTCTTGTATATGTAGTGAAGTGTTGGTTTAACGTCTGACTTTTTGTTGATTTTGCAAATACAGCTCTCGATACCTTTAAGTCTTAAATTTAAGATTCCAACTTCATAGAAACACACGTTTGTTTTATAAGAAAACCGTCACTTTGCCTGAGCCTCAATTTTCTTAACTTTCCCGAAATTGAGCCTGAGATTCTCTTAAGATTTTCTTAAGATTTTAACTATTTGAGCCTCATTTTCTTATAAACTTTTTTCTCAAAAAAGAAACGCGTACTGATCTGTCACCTGAGGAAAATCCAAGCATGCATGAAATCATATAATTATCAAAACAAAACATGCAATAAAATGAGGTCATTCAGTTAGTGCGCATGCACCAAAATGGCAAAACTTTGACCCCCTTCCCCATCGTACGCACAAGTACTCTTGCTATGACCCCCACTGCGTACGTACTCTTACAGATCTGACCCCCCCCCCCATTTCTAATGGGAACGTTTTTAAAGAAAAAGACGGTAAACATTTGAGAGACAGGAAAATAATCATAGCAAATGTTTTTTAAAAAACAGTAATGAAAGTCGTCACCAAAGACAACAAAAATATGATAAAAGTACTTTGCATATGAAAATATAACAAATACGTGGAAAAAGGGTCTTTTTGCGTACGTGCTTAAATGTGTCAACTCCGTTGTAGGCATGGCGTACACTATTGCTTGATCCCCCCCCCTTCGTGCGTACGTGCTAAATGGAATGACCTCATTTTATTGCATGTTTTATATTGCATAATATATGCAATATATGCAATATATGCATTTTATTGCATATATTATAAAATGTTTTTCTTTGACATCGCTCCAAACCATAGGTATCGTCAGGGCTCCCGACAAGGGGTAAAGCAATTTTATTTTATCCAGTAATATTCAATGTTACACCAGTTTGGACAACTTTCTCAAAAATAAAGACAAGAAACATTCTGTGAAATGCTATTGCAAGCATACCTTCATTAGTTCTGGGGGCCCTGTCACCAATTAGAGTTGCAGGCATGGGCCTAACAAGGGGTAAAGTTCCTTGATAAAAGGAATGTATTTTCAGAAGGTTTGAAAATAAACATTTACACAGTATGTCAGTAAGTTCACCCGTAGATTATGGGAAAGCAAGCACAGTAAACATCTATCCAGATGGAGCAGTATGGAATCTGGACAAATCCAGGCTATCAATCCCCGATGGAGACGTATAGTTCCCTTGTTTCCCTCGGGTTAACTTTGTCATCCACTACAACAAGGAGACACATCACCTTCACCTTGTATTAATACGTTCATCTTCTACGAACATGCTTCTCAGTAGAAAATGAGTGTTGTCATAGAAACTACTTGCTCTAGATACAAAATTGTAGATGAAGTCATTGATGTGCCTACAATAACATCAAAGAGGAAGAAGGGACCATCTACTGGGTGGGGGAGGGGGGTGAAAAACATAACAAAATATTGTAACTGGAGGAGAAACCGTGATAAATGGGTAGGCAACTGTCTCTAGTTTATATGTTAACGCAGGCCCTGGGAAACGAGGAAATAAAACTATAAAAATCAATTCAAATGAGTGAGCTTAATTGAAGACTTACCGCCACTGCCTCTGGGGGCTCTGAAACCTATAATTGTAGCAGGCATTGGCCTAACACTGTCAGCTCTGCAGTCAAATGAAGGGCTCACTCCAATGATAAGACTGTCTCTTACTTTAACAAATTTATCCTTTCGTACATGCGATAAAGCCGGTGGCTGTCCAACATAGAGAAACAGGTCATTACCACTATCTGCAACTGTGCAATTCGAGACGATGATACTGCAACTTGCATAGGAAAAGATTCCATAATCCCAGTTTTTCCACGAGTAAAAGTTCGAAACACGTGCACATTTACCGAAATTCTTTCCTTTATCAATATGCACACCATGTAGACATGAATGGGCCTCGTTCTCCCTCCAGTCTCTTTCGCGATTTATGACCTCGCAATCCTCACCTGGGATGAGAAATCCAATTCTTTCGCTCCCGGCGACAGCATTCCCAATCATTGTTGTGTTCTTCGCCTTAATCACCTCGATTCCACCAGGCCAAAACATATCCAATGGAGGTATCAATCCTTTGTAAGTATGAGGAGCTATCAATAGCACGATCAAATTTCTCACTATCCTCATTCCAGATCCATGAACTCGTATACCAGCATCAACCACGTGGTATAGAACATTGTCTTCGATCAGTAGATCATGAGTTCCGAAAACTCCGATGCCAGAGTTGTATCCATCATTGAAGGAGCTCCCTCGAACGAATGACTCGTTACCCTGGATTCTGTCAAGATTGAGGAATGCCAAGGCATACCTAGAAATCAAATTATGGGTACCAAAATCAGAAACTTATAAACACAACAATGACTGAAATATATTACATTATATTATATTATATTTTATTATACTATATTATATTATATTATATTATATTATATTATATTATATTATATCATATTATATTATATTATATTATATTATATTATATTATATTATATTATATTATTTAAGCTCACAAACAAATCGAAGAATAACGTTCCCGATAAGTGGGCTAGCCGGCTTAGCGAGATCTCGCCAGATTAAGAAATCAATAGGAATATTTGCCTCTCTTTATATGAGAAAGCGGGCTAGCCCGGTAAGCGAGATCTCGCTGAAGCACTACAGGGTGTTGACTGAGTCAAAGTTGAAATTCCAGCCAAAGTTCAGAAAGAAGTGACCTTTTTCCAGCTTTTTGGGCAGAAAAAACACATCGTTTTCCAGCCATACCATGAATTTTGATATGAAATTCCAGTCATTGAAAATGCAGTCCGACTATTGTCACAAACAATGAGTAAACTTAAAATTTCAAGTAAATTGAAATTTCCTATAAAAATTCAATGTTTCCGGTAAACCACCCTCGGAGGGTAAAGATCTACCAACCACCATGGCAAAACATTGGGAAAGCTCCCAATCCTGGGTCGACTTGGTGGAAAAAGGCCTGTCCCACGTGATATTGAAAAATCTCTTCTTCTTTAACCATGCTACTCGATAAAATCGTTTTTCATCTAATAATGCCGCTAATTAATATTAGGCCCAAAAATAAAATTCCAGCGCGATATTCAGATTCGCGCCAAAGCTTGCGAGAGGATGGCGTGACCGCGCTCGTTTCTAGACTTCTTTGGCTCGTCGTCAGCAGGCGCGTCGTGTTGCGTAAACTCTCTATTATCTCGCCAAGCGGGCTGCAAGTTTTCATGTAAAACCAAGATCTCGCTAAGCGGGCTAGCTCGCTTACCGGGAATATGTAAAAAGGCACTAAATTACATGAAATAATGGTGCAAATGTGAGAAACTAAAAAACAGAATCTACACGGAAAAACAAAAGCAAAAAATATACTCTATGTTGAACGCAAAACATTCATATTTACCTCGGATCATAATCCTCATTCCATCCATACTGACCACAGTTCTCAAACTGGACATTTGAAATCATCGCCTTACCACGATAACGTATACCAGCATCCACATACGACCCGACAAGGACGCGACAACCGAATGACTGTTCGCCCAGAGATCCAGACGGGTCATCTGCACCCTTGACGACAATGTTACGTGTGAGTAATCCAACTTTTGCTGCCATTCTTAACATATGATTTCCAATGAGATATCTACCTCCAAGATGTTTGAATTTAAATGTTCCTTTTACTGTTATTTCGCTACCATTTATACGTTCAATGATGAATTTCTCGGCCTGCCTTGGTTCATATGTTGAAGTAGATACCACAATTTCGTCACCAGCAACCCAGTCCGGTGCTTTCTCAACAATCAGTGTATTTTCACCAACATTCACTGTTTTTGCCAGTGCAGTCCAATACACGGATCTCTCTTTGCCAAACATCTGCATTCGTGCAAAAACAGCCAAAGCTTTGGCACCAACATTGGGCCCATTGTTCAACGGCATGTCTTTAGTGGCATGGTTCCCAAGGAGGTGAATAATGACGTTATTAACCATGGGTTTGTCAGACCATCCAACTATCAAATTCCCATGCAACCCACTGATAAATATAATATTTGCACTGAGGTTGTGATTCCTACCATTTTCAAGCTCCAATGCACCATATATATACAATCTATTAAGCTTTGGAGTTTGAACATCCACCACCATCCATTTATCAGAATTAATCATAACATTATCACCATCTTTAGGTAAAACACCATTATAACCACCGTAGCCTTCCAGAGTACCCATCCAATCCGCTGACTTACTCCAGTAACCTGCATTTTCTGGCCTTCCCTTCGGAGCGGGAGGAGGTGTTGGTACAATACATTTTAAAAAGAAGCATCGATATACTCTGAGGTTGACGGGCATTGGAATCGGCTTCGCAGGGGTTGATGAAGGGCTTCCTTTGGCTAAAATTGTTAGTCTATTCTCAGGTGTTTTGAAATTCCACCTCCCATGAGCATTACTTGCTGGATCGGGAATTCCAACTGTCCCATTAATAATTGCACCTGTTGTTGTGAAGAAATCTGGCTCTTGATAGAATTTATGTGAAATGTAAAGATGGTCGTTCTTTTCAAGTTCATAAACCTTCATAGTGTAGCTTAGGTTTGTTATTTGGTTACTCATTTCAAATCCAATCGTTGTTGATTCATTTAAAAGCACAACTGCCATCCAACCCTTAGGATGTGAGGTTGCTTTTTTAGACCATGGACTTGTTGTATTGCCGTACTTATTCGTAATGATAGCATTTTTCAAGTCAATCGAACTTGGTTTGATGTTGTTCCAAGCTAAACGACGGAATGCAACACCCGGACTACAAACAGCACCAGCGACTCCGATAGAAAATCGATTGTCAACAGAGCAGACTGAAGGGGGTAATGTTGGATTGTGGGGCAGGGCTGCTCCTCCTGCATGTCCTGTCAATGTCCCATCCAAGTCTTCATAAATTGCTTGATGATTTATATCAAAATTTGCAATTCTTGGTGAATTCACAAATTTGAGGTTCTCAAATCTCGTCACCCAGCCACCTTTCTTGCCAAAAGCCATACAGTGAGCACACGCTTTAAACACCGTGCAGCCTGATGATAAATTAAAGTTCACAAAAGTAACATTGGAAACCGTTAGTTTTGCTGACGCCGGTAGCTGCACACCTACAGCCGTGCAAGGTTTCTGGTCTTTGTGAAGCAGCCTATTGAATTTTGCCAGCCTAGAATGACCAACAACTAACGAGTCTTTAACCATTGCGCCTCCCCACGGGCTGTTGTCAGAGTCCGCTACAATTACTTCGATTCCTGCTAGGTCATTGTCTAAGACAACATTTTCGACAAACTGTACTGCTCCTCCAACGTCAACCTCAGCACCACGCATGCAGTTCCAAGCAAACAGAGAATGGAACACTGCAGGCTCTGCTTCGGTAGCCCTACATGACCCTCCCTTTTTGGGGTGATAAATCGGGAAGATCCAAAGTCCGTATCTTCCGAAAGAGTGAGCAGTGTTATTTCGGAATTCAAGCATTGGCACATTTCTGGAAAAAGAACAAAAAAAACTTTGAAAAGTGCTTTACAACAGGTAAAACTTCAAGACAAATAAGTAGAAAGAAACTAAAACTCATTAATCTGCAATACAATCAAAGAACTTAGCAAAAGCAACCAATGGAAACGAATAATGGAAGAAAAGGTAATGGTAAATAGAGAGGAAGATAGGATGAAGGTTGCTGATTTGAAGGAAGACTAGCTGCAGGAATCTGGGAAAGAAGAAGTTACTAAAGTTGTTAATTTGTACATAGTTTGAAGTCGGTTCTTTCAGCTCCTTCATTGACAGCAGTAAAACCACAATACTGAACAAGCTAACCTCCATAAATATTGTTGTATCGTTATTATTTTTATTATCAAGAGGAAAGGAATGAATTTTAATATTAAAAGGAATGTTAGGAAGACACGCTGAGCGCTGAGGTCTATCGCAAAGCCCCCAATAGAGGAAGAAAACGTAAGGGTATGTAGAGAAGAAGATAGGATCAAGATTCCTGATTTTAATGAAGACAACTTGCAGGAGTTTGGGAAGGAAGAAGCTGCTAAAGTTGTTAATTTGTACATAGTTAGATGATAGTTCTTATAGGTGAACAGGATTGATAGCAGCAAATCCACTTTGCTGAACAAGCTAACCTATATAAATATTGTCATATTTTATCATTATTATTATTATTATTTTTACTATTTTTTTTAATTCAGTGTATCATTGTAAGCCAGCCAAATACAGATTACCTATTAAGTGAGATTTGTATTTGTAGATTTTAATATGATATAGATGATGAAGTTTGAAAAAAAATTATCAAGAGGAAAGTAGGACATTCCACAGTATAGAAGACAGCGAAATTCAAATTTAAATGCAGGAAGTTTATCAAAAAAACGGTTGATCGATGAACTTTCCTGCATGTGGAGATCCCCTGCATATAGAGATTCCCTGTATATGAAGATTCCCTGTATATGGAGATTCCCTGTATATGGAGATTCCCTGCATATGGTCTATATGGTGTTCACCTAATTCTGTTTCCAATGAGGCTGCAAATATTGAAATAGGACATTTATGCTGAAAGCTTACCTTGGGCAAACCGATGTCGTAAAGCTTGGCCCATCTGGGTGTTTAAACATTTGATACCAGTACCCAAAATGGCTTCCACCCGCAGCTGCATTATCACTAACGATATTGTTCGCATTTGTCACCCAATACGTAGCAGGAGTGATGTCGACATTCAAAGTTGAGCTGGAAGGCTTTACGAATACACCGAGGTTCCGCCTGACAACATTCCCTGTCTCAATTCCGTTTTCCATAAAATATGCATTACCTATGAAGGAGGTTTGGCGGATGATACTTAAGAAGTGCAAACATGACAAGTCAAAATAAGGAATTTCAGATAGAAATAATTACAAGCCAGGGAACAATGAAAAACACTTATGACATAACACTTAAGCACTATCAATTTTAATTCGGCCTCCAACACTAATATATTTGTTTCATCTACAACGTTATCACAACAATCAAGTTGGCTATCTGAGTTTATTGAATTTTGAGGTAAAGGATTAAATTCAGAGGCACCTTCCAAGCACCAAGGAACTGGGGGAAACGGAGGTAAAATCGAATACATAGATATATATATATATATATATATATAAATATATATAAATACATATATATATATGTTTGTATGTATAAAATGCCAAATTAATCACTAATCTCTACAAGCCTGTTTCGTGAATCGTGTGGTACACTCATCAGGAGAAACACACGATGAACCACACGATTCACCAAACAGGCTTGTAGAGGCTTGGTCATAAATTTACCATTTTATACATATAGACTAAACACAGTAAAGGAAGGACTCATTCAGAAGAATTATGATATATAGTATATATATATATATATATATATATATATATATATATATATAT
>OLMO02000286.1:1947712-1973188 GCA_900291935.2 Cassiopea xamachana
GCACCTTCAAGGGTCAAGGTAGTGCCCCCAAGGACGGAACCATGCTTTGGGTAAATGTTCTCAACATATAACACATATTCCACTGATTTCCAAAGCTGAGAAATAAGGGCTAGGCCTTTTCCCTCAATTATCACAGCCAACCGATGCTTTCCTGGTGAATTTGGCGGTGTTGTACAAGATATTTCAGTATCTGAAGAATTCACAACTACACAAGGTTTTCCACCGATCTTTACAATTGGGTCTGAGCCTGAAGTCGAAATGAATGATGTTCCTTGGATTTTCAATAAGACACCACCAATTACTGTTAGTAAGTCAGATGAGACATATGTTACTGAAGGTGTTAGACTTGCTGAATATGTGAATGCTTCATTCATCGTCATGGACTCATCCAATATGGTGATCTAGAAGAGAGTGACGTAATTCTCCTAATTTACGCCGAAAAGAAGGGAAACATTCCAAAAGCACACAGGTTTTAATAAAACGACTCCATGGCAACAAAACACCATTCAATGTACGAAAATTGATCCTTAAATGGCATAGTACCCTTCAATCACAACACTACTCTAACATCGAACTAAGGTCGAATTGAAGGATGTTCAATGTGCAGAAAAATAGAAAGAAGTGCGTGCTATAATGTGGGTAAAACCAACACGGGATGATACCAATATTATGTGATATTAAACAACATACTTCAGAATAAACAGAAAACAAGGTAGAACTTACATTCATTGTGTGATTTCCAGCGACATTTGCACGAGTTACGCAGACAATTGTTGAAACATTTACCGATACGACATCACAAAGACTATCACCAAATGATACTTTCACATCAGACACAGTGCTACCAAATCCACTGCCAGCTATTGTTACCCTTGTCCCTCCACTCATACTACCCTCTTTAGGCTCTATGGAGGTTACTAGCAAATTATACCTAAGAAACAAAAAATAAATAGATTGGAAAGATATTGGATTCAACCATTGACCCCATACACAATTTAAATATTAATTAACTTCTTAAATCTACTACAAATCTGTTCATCAATTTTTTCATAAATTTTACGGTATTCACTTATTAGTTTTCTACGCTATTTACCATCCAGTCCATTATTTCTAATATTAATTCTCTCCTTAGTTTCTAAATCAATAATCAAGGTATCCATAGATTCTTCACTTAATGCAAGTAATAAAATAATTCTTCCAATTAGCAAAAAACTCCAAAAAGCATTCATAAAATTCTATTGCATACTTAAAATCAGCTGTGCTGCCATTTGCCATAGCATATCCTTTTCCCTTCACGTGCAACCGAACAGCATGGGTACCAGCTTGTGAGTATCCTGCAATCATAAATGATTGGCATTAACTTATGTCAATACCTATGACTGCATTTAAGAATGCATGAGCACGAGAGTTAACTTTGGAATTGTTTTCATGACGGTATGTAGTTATTGCTTGTTTTTGCATTCAAAACAGCTTCAAACAACAGCTAAAGAAAATGATTGACCTAATTCCCCAGTAATTTCTTTCCTCTTTCACATTCTTCATAGAATACAATAACAGGGATTCATTGTAATATACTAAACCATAACATAACGTTAAGATGTCAAATTGAATGAAACAAAAGACAAGAACCAAAGCAACAGCCTACCAACACAGCACGAAATCGAGGATGAACTGCTACTAGAAACTTGACAAGCAACACCACTTATAGTAACACTATTTTCTGCGTTGACACTGCTGAACCCTGAGCCATTGATCGTGATAACGGTACATGTACCAGGTGGTCCACCATGCCCACTGGATGGACTAACAGATGTGATTTTGGGTGTCCAAGCATCACTATATGTGTAAGAGCAGGTATTTTGCATGCATGCAGAGACAATATTGTTGATAGTCACAACAACCTGCAATAAATTAAAGCTTTGTTTATGTTTCAAGTCATGCCATAAACCAATTCGTCCCTATTAGTATATATTCGTTTCAAGCAATCTATAAGACGTTTTTATACCCCACTCCTTTCTGCGGTGATTTAAATTTGAAGTCCAGATATTCACTTGTAAATGTTTTAAGGAAAACGTATAGTTGTCAAATTCTTAAATGGTTGTGGAAACTGTTGAGTTATAAATCATTTCATTACCGGAAAAAGCTAGTTGAGAGACAATATTGTTGATAGTCAAAACAACCTGCAAGAAAGTACAGTCCTGTTTATGTTTTAAGTCGTTCATCTCATGCAACTTGAACTAAATTGCAGTGCCTATGCACTTCCTTACTCTGCAAGCTACAGAGGGACAGTTAACATACAGAACTGGTGAAAAATGAGGGGAGGACATGTCCTTTAGGTCCTGGCTCCTAAGTCCATGGTTATGGAAACTTTATTTAAAAATACTTCGTTGCAAGATAAAATATTTCCCGCACGAACTGTTCTGGCTTACTATTCTACCAATAGGTGAAGGCAAAACTAACCATCAAATGTTTGGTGCCACATTTAATATCATACCTGGGGCTTTTTCTCAGGCAAACGTAAAAACTCTGCAGGAATAGGACCCATTAATAAGCCACCATCTTTTAATGTTTTGACTTTGACAGTTACACTATCTCCCGTCAATGAGCTTCCATCCACAACCATCTCAGGCTTATTTCCGCCTATTGCAATCCATGTTATGTCCCAGCTGTAACCAGAACAAGTTCCACTGCGCTTTACAGATAATTCGCCGCTGCGAAGGTCCCTTTGAAGTTTGGCTGCTAAATCAGTAGCTGAAATATCAGCTGCAATTTCTACAAGCAAAAATCCTTTTATTCAATGATAATTTAATAGCAACAGTAAATGATAAATTGTGCCAGACAGAAAAAAGTTCAAGTTGATAACATAGCTTCTTGCACCAAAAAGAATCAACAAATATAATCAAATAAAAAAGAATGCATTTGCACATCTTTAGCTGAAGCCTATTCAATGCAACAATAAATCTCAGTAGCGGACATTTGGGGGGGGGGGACAAAACCCTCATGAAATCCAAGGCGAATGCCAATGCGTATACCACTTCTAATGAATCTTAACCACATTTCTGCATATCTAAAATTATTGGGGAACGACCGTCCTCCCTCGCCTCCCTAATGTCCGCCATTAATAATCTCTATTCCTATTTTTGATCTACTTTCAAAATTCTTTACTATTTCGTACATACTTAATACTGTCTGAAGAAGTGTTCTAGATTTTGAAAGACATAGAACATTGTCCTTATGAAAATTTTCTTGCTTTTGGCACCAGGATGAGATTTTCCATTCCTAAATTATAATTGACCTCCCTAGCTCTAAAAAAATGGTAGGACTATTGGGATTAGTGCAGTCAATGAATTCAATGAAGAGAACTGACTGCTTTTTTCATAAAAATGTCAATGAAGACAAACGAACTTAGAATACACAAAGGTTATAAAAATGTCAAAGGTCATAATACAAAACTGAATAGCTTACAACTGTTTTTACAACTCGCATAAGCCCCCCTGCGGATAAACTTCCCCACAGATAGACCCACCAAAAAGCCTTACGAACACAAATAAGCCCTGGGCTTATAGGCGCAGAAATACGGTACTCGCATAGCATAAAAAAACATTATAAAGAATGAATTCAGACATCAAAAGCCGATGCTTATCAAAAGCATTGTTGTTGTAGAAGGTTTATGAAAAGGCTTTAGTTTTAAAAAGGAAGGCTTCATTAAAATAGAAAACTAAATAAACCTATAGTACCTTAGTCATAAAATGTCAAAAGGTCACAAAAATGTCAAAGGTCACAAAATGTCAAAGGTCATAATGCATAACTACCTTCAACAACAATGTTATCATATGATAATTTCAATGTCCCTCCAACTGGGCGACTTGCTGCTTGCAGTTGTTCAATGGAAATCGTAGCCGATGACGTGGGGGTGTATACTTTCATCGTGGCTGTATCGTTAACAGGAGCTGTCCCATTCACTTCAATGAGGCCTATATCTGTTCGGCAATTGGTAGGTTTCATCGTTATTTCCCATGCTCCACTGCTTTGTTGTGTGACATCAAACTCTTCAATTAAAGCACCATTTGGCTGCGCAGCAGGGGTTGATGGCGTCACTGAAATGTAGATGAAGGAGCTTTTTCAATTCATGTTTATGATACCAAATCGTTAAAAAATCACTCAAATGTTTTACAATATAGAATTTTATTTTCATTCCATTCAATCATAAATAACCATAACATATTTTTCACCAAAGGATACATTTAAGAAATCTGCTAAAAAAATGCTAAATACAATTAAAAATAGCTATACAGTATCTAAAGTAAGATCAAAAGAAAATTTTTTTATTCCAACAAATATAAACAGCCTACCACTAAAATCTGTACTTCCAATCCAGACATCATCAACAAGAGCGTCTTCACTGCCAGACCCATCTCGGTAAACAGCTATATAATCTAACTTAAAATTGGGTGTAAATGAAACTCTTGACTTTACCCATGAATCTTCAGATACAAATTTGTGCATGTCCAAACAAATGTAATTCCACTGCTGCAGTTTACTTGATCGTGCAAATGAATACGTTCGACCGGTAGACTGGGTTTGGGAGTCTGTGTTTAGAAATTTGAATTGTAGACGGATATTTTTTGAAACTGCTCCCATGTATGCAAAGCAAAGCTAAACAATGGAATAGCAAAAACAAACAATGAAATGAAAAAGCTAAACAATGGAATGGGAATAGCTTATAATTATTATCATAATAATTTGCAATATCATGTTTTGCTTCATCTAAGAAAATGGCTACCTACGTTGCTATAAAATTGAGCCATTACATTACCTGTACTATTTTCATCTCAGAAAATCAACAATTGTGACTCTTATATACTTCTATAAAGAAATAAATATCAATGGCAGTGAAGGCAACAGCGGGCCTTTTAATGGCCAGCCAGCTTTTGCCTATGCATCTGTTCATATCTGCCTCTGCATCAGACATTGTGAAACATTCGATTGTGATATGTTTCACTTACCACAGCCACTTTGATGGATGACATGAAGTTATAATACCATAACAGAATAATAAAACATAATAATATAATGTAATACAATATAGTATAATATTATATAGTATGATATAATATAACATAATATATATAATATTGCATAATATAATATAATATAGTACAGTATAACATAATATAATACAATGTAACGTAATATAATATAACATGATATAATATAATGGAACATAATATAATATAGTATAATATAACATAATATAATATAAAGCAATGTAATATAATATAATATAATATACCACAACGTAATATAGTATAATATAACATATAATGTAATGTAATATAATATGATAGAATGTAATATAATATGATAGAATGTAATGTAATATATTATAGTATAACATAATGTAATATACTGCAATTTAATAATCAAAATCATAATTCTTACTTTATTGTACGTCTTCAAATTGAATAATTTTTGGAGCTTGCCATTTTTCTTTGAAAGATCAGCTTTATACAAATAGACCCATGAGCCATCGATATTTAATGATTGCCTTCCGCACAATGGTCTCACTGATGATTTTCTAGTACCATACTCTTCATTCTCTTTCACTCCTTCAAAACTCTGGAAGTAATGACCATTTTCTAAAATAATAAAGAAATCACTCATCAATCACTAAGATCATTCTTTATTTTAGCAAATCACAAACCAGATGTCGAATCAATCATAAACAGAACAATGAAATCAATGTTGACTGAGTTGATGGTAATATTTAATCACGATCACTAATCAATCGAATCGACTTACCTTTGAGAATCAATTATAAACAGAGCTCAAATCAATCAATTATAATAGACTAAATCATAAACAGAGTTATGGGAAAACTGATGTAGATGTTTAATCATGATATTGAATCATTATAATCATCTTTGAGAATCAATCATAAACAGAACTCAAATCAATCAGTCATGAAATAAACTCAATTATAAACAGAGCTATGCAATCGATATTGAATAGACTGATAGAGATGCTTAATCGTGATAATTAATCATTCTTATCATCTGTAATCATGCTACATGTACAATCAGACGATAGGAAGTGCATATCAGTAAAGCAGTTTAGTTCAATGAAACAACTTTCTCTTACTTGTAGGTTGGGAATAAATACACTCCCATGAAAAAATTTTTGTCAACTCTTGTTTCAAAGTAGATGCATCAGCATTTGATGAAATTGGGCTTGAAACCCGACCTCCATATGATAGTTTAAACGAGATAACACTTGCAGATGAGACATTCAGAATCTAGAAGCATTTAATGAGCACACATGTGAATACGTTAATTACTGTCATATTTTAAAATTTTGCTTTCACCAAGAAATATTAGTCAGCTATTCGACCTTCGATCTTTGTAGGAAAAATTCAAAATTGGGGGCAAAGTGCATTCAAGGGCACCCTCAACAGCAAAACTTGGCAACTTTATAAGCTGAAAGGGGGTACTCAACACAGAAATCTGTAAAAAGTGGGGGCACATACCCCTTGTGTCCCCCAGTACCTGCATTCATGTATAGAAGAATGAGAAAAATCAGCTCTCTTTAATCGACCCAGTAACCAAACAGTCAATAATTTGATGCACTAAATCTTCTGATCCATCAGTAAAGGAACCACGCATCAAATGAATTCATCACTAAGTCAGCATATCATTCAAAATCAGTGAAGAAAGCATACGCAATCATTTAATCAATATATTAGGTGATCAACTAATAGACTAAGCAACAGAGAAGCAGATTAAATCATTGCCTACAGTATAACGCGAAGATAATGTCAATAAAGGTGCACAAATAGCATCCTCAGAGGCAAAATTCAATTTCTGTTTATCCTTTACCTGTTTTTCTTTAAAATAAACAGAGCTGATTTGAACTTTTTGCTTTTCATCATATCCACCACTGACCTGTCCTGATGTCCTCTTCGTTTTGTCCACCAATACAGCCATTTCTGCGTGGTAGCCCCCACCATAGTCAAAGAAATCCGATTCAAAATAATAAGCCTGACCCTTCATCAGTTTCCTCTTGGTAGATTTTTGACTAGAATACCTGAAATAGCTGTTCTTAGAATAGCTTGGTGTTGTAGCTATGATGCTCTGTAAAATAACAATTACAAAGTTGCTATCAGAATCATGATTTTCATGAGTAAGAGATGCTGAAAATAATTAGCCTTAATTTATTAGCAATGGATGCTGTTGAAAAACCAATTTGAAGAATAGCTGTTTAAATACTTAAATTAAAACATACTCATAGTTGGGAGATGAAGGCGGCGAGGGAGATAAAGGCTGGGGGAAAGGAACTGGCCATCCTACTTCATATGCCGATGGCTCAGGGTAAGTGTCCTCTATAACAGGCACTCCCCAACGTACGAAAGTATACGGGATTACCTTTACTTTGCTCATAGTTAGTCAATTAGTTGTATATCAAGAAAGTTGTTGACTGCTAATTCGCTGTATTTTTCTTATGAAATGAATCTCTTAAGCATTTACAACTTATTCTGAACACGAAACAAAAGACACACCTTATTGGAAGCAGACTTTGATTCACTCATGTACAGTCGTCCAACATCGTCATTTTTGATCAAAAATGTATACATCCCAGTGTGTGGGGGTACAAAAAATCCTGTGAATTTCCCATGACTGAACTCCATTTTTGGCCACTTTTTATCATAAAACGAAATAGTATCACGCAAAACATGTCGACTGTACAATGGAGAAGACTTGTTAAATTTTGAGAAGTCAGAGAAACTCCTGGCTCTTGATCCGTTCCAGATTTCCATGATAAAACCACGAGCACCTACGATTTATTTATATAGCAAACAAGATGTCGTAAATGTTATTTACATACCAAAAATAACATAATACAAAGCACAAAAGCTTTCTACATAGTGAAAGAATTTCATTTCATTAAAAATTCAAAATTCCAAATTACAAAAAATTATAACACAGCAATATATTTTTAAACATTATAGTTGTAAAGCTTGCACATATTGAAATTTCTTGAGGAGGAATTCTCTAACTAGTCCAAAAACTAACGTGAGGCGAGCACCCCCAATAACGCTACAATTTTATGCATCAACAACGGGCGTAAATTTTAAATGTAGCTACTTATAGTTAATTCAGATTTACAGAGTTTTGAATGACTTTCTTGAGGTTACTCTCCAAAACAAATCTAGAGGTAGAGCTCTTAAGTATTCCATGATTTCTGTCCCCAAACAATGAATGAGCTTCAAGCCATATTGATAAGCCAAGTTGAAAGAATAAATAAATAGATAAGGCAACAAAGAGCTCGAGTCTAATTTGAAATCAGCCTTTACAGCAGTGGTTTTCAGCCTTCTACTGGAGCTAAACCCTAGGGCAATATTCCAGTGCCTCGAAGAGCCCCTGTTCACATATCTGCACAGGAGAATTAAAGATTACTCTCGACCATAGCATTTGTGCAACCGCTAGTGGAACTCTAGTGTTCCGAGGAAATCGATTGAAGACCAATGCCTTTTGAAGACCAATGCCTTATGGCAACCAAACTGCATCCTAATCCCTTTTATTTATACTGGCCTACTTGCTAAATAAATATTTTACCATTGAATACAAATATATACACTTAATTTTATAAAGAACCTAACCCAAGGTCTTGTCAAAAAAATCCTTATTCTTGGGCTTCTAATGATCAAAGTTTAGTAGTAAAAGTTCCGTAATAGTTTTCAACTTTCACCGCACGGTTATAAAGCGTCAAATTATAAGGAGTTTAATGTATGCAATAATTATGCAATAATTATGCAATAATTATGCAATAATTATGCAATAATTATGTAATAATTATGCAATAATTTTGCAATACTCATGCAATAATTATGCAATAATTTTGCAATAATGTTGCAATACTCATGCAATACTTATGCAATACTTATGCAATTATGCAATAGATAATAAGGGATAAGTAAAATGAGGGTTTCTCCGGTTTAAATCTTTGAACCACACAATCATAACCAACTGAAAGACAGCACAGAATTAAGTAGCTCTGACGTATTGTATTTAATCTTACCTGGATATGGATCTGATGGATCTGCTGGTGGTGGAGGAGCCTTGCCTGTTTTACATTTTATTTCCGTTTTTGAAGCTGATATTACTTTGCAAGGCACACCTGTAAGCAAAATGGTAGCTCAAAATGTAGCCTAAATGTATACAATGGAGGGAGGGATATAGATATTGGAAGGTGTAAAAGCCAGGCGGTGGTGAAAGGGAGTAGGAGGTTATATTTGGCATGAAAAATAGCAAAAATCAAATTAGCTGTACGAAGTCATTCGAGGTGTAAACGACACTCCACAACTATGAACTAAGCCTGGGGATGCATACCGAAACATATCTCATATAATTAGTTTATTTACTTAATCGTACCTTCAACAACGACTGTGACGTGTGCAATTGTATTTGTAAAAAATCTTCCTGTTATTGTAATGATCTGGCCTCCCATTTTGCTTCCTGAATTTGGGCTGATGGTTGACACATCTAAGGAAATCAAATAAAAATCATTTTCAATTAAATTTTTATCTGCCCTATAACTCTCTCCTTGTCTCTCTTTCTGTACTTCCTCAATGCTGCAAATTCCATTTTTCAAAAACTTCTAAAAGGAGAATAACATTCTCAAGCCTTTGCGTTTCATTCTATTCCAAACTATTAATTGTTTGCATTTCTAGTTGCCATCCAATAACCACAACATACCAGCATATGTTTGAAATGTATATGCTTCGTCATTTCCATCTACCAAATAAGATCCCTTTTCTCTCTTTGAGCGACCATTGTCTGATACAATAAATGAAGAATTCCACGACCCTACGACGAAATAATTATCTCAAAGTTCACAAGTTTCTCCAAGCAAAAATAAAATGACATGGCATACTATTAAGATTGTTAAGCACTAAAAGATAATTTTTATGGAGTATTTTTATGTGTTTCCTCTACAAAAAAGAAATGATTTCCAAAATAAATCTGCTGCTGAAAATCGTTTCCCTCAAGAACTGATCAGTTTCTAAGGAGCATTGTTTATCTAAAATACACGAAAGTGAGGAGTTGTAAGCGCATTTACAACGTAAAGTAAACCTAAGGAGTTTTTGAGGAGTTAAAGAAGTAGCACAAACTGTGATACAATATTTTTGGTATATAATATGGCATTTCACACTGCATCATGCTCCATTAAGTAATATAATTAGCATCATAAGTAATATACGATTCCTAGAAGCAAGGGGGTGATATTAAATCACTTACCAACAGTTTTTGTAGCTGGTTGACACTTGTAACAACCTGAACATCTTACACCATCACATGACATATGTGCACCAATACTATCAAAGAAGGAATCAAATATTGATAAGCAAAACAATATACAAAGATAAACAAATACTCCAATAAAGCTTCTTTCTGAATTAGTTGCCTGTTTTAGCAAGCAACCAGTTGTTAAAGGTAGACTGTAGTATAAAAATCCATTCGTACCAAACCAAACGTTTCACAATCCTAAATCTTCTCTACATCTTCTTGACAGAGTCCAGTCTAAAGCTATCCGTCTCATCAACAACCCAAACCTCACCAATTCTCTACAGTCTCTCTCCCATCGTCGTCTTGTTGGAGATCTTTCCATTTACTACCGCTATTTTCACAGACATTTTCTGCCGCTATTTTCACGGACCAAACATTTCACAATGATATACAGAAAATTACATAGTAGAATTCAGAGCTTTCAAAAGAAGGCAGCTACTGGCAATTTATCGCTGGCTACTTCTGCCTAAACGCCCGTCTAATTTGACTTAAAATGGCGGAAAAAGCACACACAATTTTATGCCCTCCATGGGACACAACCACCTGCAGGATTCGTACAAAATCCTTTAAAAAAACTTCCGATATTTCTCCAAAACTCTTCCAAAGCCAAATAACCAAATCTCCAAAACCACAAAACTCATTTTTAATTGCATTCTGAAACCCCATAATAACAAAACAACGTTATTTTGAGCGATATATTTCATAATTTTTTTGGTGGATTATGTTTTGTATTATAAATAGTAAAATGAGCAAACATAAAATATAAGGTGTTTAATACGTCACTAAGCTACGCCCGTTTTAAGATATTTTTAGAATTTTTCAAGCAAAAATCCAAAACTTTCAATAGCCATTTTGAAAAACCTTCCTTTTCCCAAAACTTTCCAGGTCCTGGAAAATGGCATTTTCAATTTTCATAACTTACCAAGACTTCAAAAAACCCATAAGGAACCTGCACCGACTGTCCATGATCAGCCACTCACCCTAAATGTCATTGAAAGTTCTGAGAATCTAGCAAGAAGATTTAACAAGAAGATAGCGTAATGGTTACACGTACAGCTCATTTGTTGCAATGTTGAACGGCTCACACAGTTCACTCCCAAGGAAAGACCTAAGAAAGTAAATCCCACAATGAAGCATATTTTGCATTAGAGCAATTTATATCCGGAAAATGCAACAAAGATAATGTTATGAAAGATTACGTTCTACACAGTAAACGATGATTCGATGCTTTAACGAAGAAAATATCCCTTTGATATAGAAACTTCGTCAAACTGCTCATTGCATATTTTCTATGAATAAGCCATTTTGCTAATAGTATAAGCGATGCATATATATACTTACATAAATATCTGTCTTAGTTCTGCATTTTAAATAACATCATCTTGCAATTTATAATGTATAACGAAGAACAAACAAATATCTACCCGATAAATTATGGTTTCTTCTTCTAAAATATTGAACTTTCTTATAAGTTCTTCATAGAAGCTAAGGTATCATTTGTACGTAATTAAGAAATTAATTTTTACAGCTACAAAAAAAGAGATGAATTTTGCACGATCGATCGCACATGTCTTCGGTCATGGACTGTTATCACTGGTTGCATCAGTTAGTGATGACAAAACTTGTAGATTCAACGATGAAGACAGTAATGATCGATCACATCCTACTTGCTATGACGTCAGATTGACTGACAATGAGGCTGTGTGATTGTTTAATAAGCGAAGCTATTAACTGATGAAATTTTATGCTATAAAATAAAAAAACCACCATGGTCATACTTGCTGATTTCCCGTTTGGATGCATCAAAGCCCACTGAAAGCCGGCTGATTTGAATTGTCTGTGGCATTCCACAAACATCAACGATTGTACCTAAGCAAGCAATAATAGGGATGAAAAACTTACAGTATCTAGTATCTGCTATTGGCAGATAGCAAAATTTTGCTACAGAACAAGAGAGTTCACTAAAAATTGATACACAATTAGCAAAGCCTGTCAAAAGAAATCAAAGACTTGATCCATCCAACAATTGCCATGTTTGTAACAGGGGTAGCGCTTGATATTTTTTGATGGGGGACGGACAATTCCGAGAGGGGGCACTAAGAGAATGTTAGTAAGATAATGTTAATATATAAATATGAGAAATGAGTCCTATCTCATAATGGGGGGCTAGCATGCTCCAGTGGGGGCTACAACCCCATTTAGCTTCCCCCTAGCACCACCATACTCAATAATGGACTCTGCTTAGAGTTATTCAGAAGAGAATATGCGATATTTCACGGCATACAGCAGAAAAAGGTACATAGAATGTCTTACCTGGCACACCACTCTGTGGCTCAACCCCTGAAATCGCTGGGGTCCAGTAATTTCTGTACTGCAAAGAAAATGGATATTCTAGTCATGTCACTAGCTTTTATGTTCATTCATTTTCAGTTCATTTCAGCAGTGAACTGCTTCGCATTTTCATTCTTATATTCGTTTAAACTAGCGTTCATTTGCTACTGCCAGTTTTAGCACATAGTTGAACCAGCATAGGCGTCAAATCTTGATTGGCTAAGAAAGGAATCACCATCAAAGGATTCCTGCCAATAATGTTACGAGAATTAGTTCGAAAATCATCGAGAATCGTGTTTTGGTGGTAAAAAATGTACTTTCTTTGAGAAAAAGCTGATAACACATAGTTTCGAATAATTGAAGAATATTTTGCAAGCATGTTCAGAAAGCTTCAATTCACATTTTCAGAAGGAGGAATTTTTATATCTTGCGTAGATCAAAAGTTATCGACATGAAAAGAAAAGATGGATAGCTTGTACAGAAAATACCCGGGATAAGTCAAACTCCAGATAAGTGGAATAACTCAATAAGTCGAATAGATTGCTAAGCCCTTTCAACAAATAACTCCGCTTAAGTCGAAAAAAATTGGTAAATTCAAAGAAAATGCGACCAAGAAAGTCCTGTCATCAATTTTAATCAACATTTCATCAACTTATCTCAATAGGTAAATACTAAATATTCCGTTGATTTGTTAAAATCGTTACAAAATCCGCACGAATGTCAAAAGTTTGAAGGTCGTACGGATTTCGTGACGACTTTTCAATTGGCACAGGACTTGCATTCCACTCTGTCATTCAAATCTGCTGCTTGCCCATCATTTGCATTCAAAAATAAAATAAAGTTTTCGCAAATGTTCTTTTGCTACCCTTTTTTAAATGGCCAATGGGGGGGGGCATTTAGGAGCATTTGGCATATCTTGGGTTAGATGGTCCAGTGGGTCAAACAGTGGGCCAAGCAGTGCTCTCAGGCAATTTAGGCCTATCTTGAGTTAGATGCTCCAAAAAAGGTGATTTAGGACTCATTTGAAGAGAGAAATGAAATTTTTAAAGAACTGGGGACTTGGGGTTTAATTTCCTTATATGGTCTGAATGTGACTTATCTGATTTATGCAGTTAATTTGGGATTTTCATGAAAATTTTTTCATTGCCAAATGGATTTACAAACAGATCAAATGCATTGAATGGACTTAGAGCAACCCCAAAACTTGGCTTTAATGGATCAGAGAGTGCTACCAAGGCCCACACAGACCATAGTAGTCTACATCCTACTTGAATGTTCACCCCTTGGCCCAATGTGCTCTGGTGGCATTTGGATACAAAATGCAACCTCCAGAGATGTAAACCTTGATAAGTTAAAGCCTCTATGAGTTGAATAAATTCTTGTTTCTTCTGGCAGTTCAACATATTGAGGTTCAACTATATATACTGGTAGAAAACTTAAAGATCAATTAGTGGCTTGTTTTCATCCCTAACCTAGCATGCTAATGTTGAGGTTGTAAAATTGTAATTTGGACAACTGGGATCAAAATGATAGGAAGCAACTGATAATTGATAGGTTCTGTGTTTAGAAATCTGCTCCTGGTAATCACTTCACTTCTTGTTTGTGTTGCATTATACAATACTGTTTTTAGCCTTAGTGATAAAATATCAGTTTCCAAAAATAGTAACTGGAAAGAAAGTACAGGGAAAGTATACTTTGATCAAAATAGTAAAATATATGAAAAGGGAAAGGGAACTCTATCTAAAATAAAGTAAAAAAAGTAGAAAATCGTTCATCTATTCACCGAAAGACTAATACAACAACTACCATTAATGGACCATCTAACCAGGAGCTTAATGATATGTTGTGTATTGTTGTGCTGCAATAAACTGCATTGAATATTGCTGTATTACAATGCATTGTTGAAAGCTACTGCAATGTGTTGCATGATATTGTTGCAATATTGCATGCATAGTCAATAGGAGCCAAGCTTAGTACAGAAAATGCTTCATCAGTACAAATCAATATTTCTGAGGTCACTTGAGCCAATATACAGAAGAGCCAACACATTTTCTTATCAAAGGAATGATAGGATGTTGCATTGAGTACAGTCTGGAATTTTCAACAAGCATAAAAAATGATGACATTTTCAGTCTACAAATCCTCATTTTTAACTTCATTCACAGCTAATTTTGACATCAATATTGCATGTGCTTTACCAGATATCTATGTACAAAGTATCTGACTGTCTTTGTAGAATAAAATTGCACAGCCATAATCCTTTCCAAGATTATTTTGAGCTCATTTATCCATGAAGATATAAATACAAGGCTTTCTTGAACACTCCCCATTTAACCCCTAAGAGCTGCCTCTTCACCTGCTAAGATATCAAGATGGATGTTGTACTTGTCCAATACAGTAGAGAAAAATGAAAGAAAAGTTATTAGACATACGTAGAAAAGGCATGTTCCACCACAAAATGTACCAGGCTTATCATCATTCAGCCATTTACCATCAACTTTTACCTTCACTTCATAATTAGAATCTGGTATGTTTGAAGCTCTGAAGAAGAGAGGAAAGTAACTCAGTATTGCTACATGTAACAAGTGCTTTCTTCAAAAATTTAAACTGGATTTTTTGATAGACTTACTGGATCTAGCCAAAATAAAATGTAAATAAATCGTAAATCATTTCTTCCAGGAATTTATGCATGCATGCATGTATATAGTATCTGAGTATGCATTTGCTTCATTTTCTGCTTTCCTACATGCATCCATGTTTGCTATCCTTTTTTAGTAGATAACGATGGGGAAAGGCCTTGGGGCCTATAACAATGCCCCAACAAAAGAAAACAAAGAAAAGAGAAAAGCTCAAGTGGATTGAGAGGATAAGATCAAGTTTGTTGATGTTAGATTTGAAATTGATGTTAGATTGATTCTGAGAAAGCAGGGGACAACAATGTGTTCCATAGTTGAGAAGCTCTTCAAATGAATGATGATTTGTGAGATAGAGTTTGTGGATTAGGTAGTGTAACTTGGAAAGGGTGTGATTGAGTAGAGCTTCTTGTTGGTTGAGCATATCCTCCCTGGATCAGGAATAATATTCTTGATCTACAGAGAGCTATGTCCGTGAAAATATCAATAGAAGACGGTAAGGTCTGTAACAAGAAGACAATGGAAGAGAGACTGTAGAGATTTGATGAGGTTTGGATTGTTGAAAGGAGCTGAGAGGAGATCAGTCTTATTAATATTCAATTCAGTTAGTTCCAGGGGATCAAGACAAGCTTTGTGTTCCAATGCACAAAGCATATGTTGATCCCCCGGAACAACTGAAATGAATATCAAACTTTTTGAATTACAACTGCAAAGTCAAAGACTTTCATGGATTTGAAAGACAATCACACTTACTGCGTTTCGCAAAAGATAATAGTGCTCGTAGTATCAGATGTAATTATATCACATCCCAGTACGAATCTGGAAGTTGTGTGAATGAACACGACTTGGTTTCCTTTAGTAGGGTCATTTAAGGTGAACTGGTGTTCCGAAAAGCCTGAAAAAGCAAATTGAATTAAATTTGCATTTGTACTTACATCAGAACTGCAAGTACATATAAAAATAATACTTTCTGTAGATTATAGCAATAACACACTTTAGAGCTCATTACGCATTCTATCCAATATACAGTGAAAACGGATCATCTTACCATGAGAAGATCATGTACAATATTACCTAGAGACTTTCCAGTTCGCTCCCAATCAAACTACGCACAGTATATACTATGACCCTAACTGTATTGAGTTTCCCAAAATAAAACTGTTATTCTTTACATAATCATAAGTGCTGCAAGGCAAGGATGAAATTGCCTTACCTGATCCTCTGATTTGAAGATAAGTTCCACCTCGAAAACTTCCACGATTTGGAACCAGTTGAGTCACGCGGCCTAACAAGTTTAAATAATAAGGACATCACCGCCATGTTGTTGTTGCTGATGCTAAATTCAAGATGGGGGATTAAAGTTTTGGAATATAATTGAGAGGTTATTTCTCTTAAAATTGACCCCTCTCCAGGGATGTACTGATGGGAGGTATGGGGGGAGGATCACACGCCCAGTATTTTCAAAATTCCAAGAAAGATGGCCAAAAGTCAGCCATGCTGCAAGAGAAATGGTCACAATATTTTCCGTGACCTTTTATAGTAGTTGGTCAAATGGTCAAAACTTCCCCCCTCCTAATGTAAAGTGCTTGGGCAGATCTCTTCCCCCCTCTCTACTCCTGCTTTTACTGGAAACTCGGTTGATCATGCTGCCTAGAAAAAAGAGTGTCCCTGTTTGATGCAACTTATCCATATTTGCAACTCAATAAGGGAGAAAACGTAGGGTACATATTCAGTCTTTCCCAGCAATTTGGTGGATGTTTCCTTTACACCACAAAGGGTCTGTGTCTTGGTGAGGGTGCAAGTTGACACTCAATCTTCAGCCGCATGCATAAAGCGCACTCGAAAATCCGTCTGTGAGGCGGTGAAAAAGATGGTAATTCCATACCGGTCTCTGAGCAAACTCCGAAAGCAATGCCAGCTTAATGTCAGGCGTCCTTTTAAGGCATTTAATATTGGGCCGATGCACAATTTTATCCTCGTAGTAATACGATATGCGATTTAGAACAGAATAGATTTGAACGATACACGTTTTTTTCTACTACAAATAACAAGTATATGAGAAAGACAAGGCTGAATTTAGGCAAGAAGTCGCAAACCTATAGCAGTTTTTACAAGAAAGTTCTTGATTAAGCTGAAGACAAAATACATGCAACACCATCTATCGAGTCTTTTTCCATAAACATATTTGAACACTCTGCTTCTCGAATCTAGATTGCCTAATCCAGCTTGTTGTTGCTATCAGAAATTTCAAGAGTTCTATGGAACATTTAAGATGCATCCGCGGTTGGATTTGAGAGACTATTAAAAAGCATCCAGGCCGACTGTTTCCTATAAAAAAGACCCATGTAACTGCAGCCCTCTGTACGCAATAGCCAAAAATTCCCAAGGCTATAAGCAGGCAAAAAATTTTGCAATTTTATTCCCCGATTTTATATTTCATTACCAGAGTAAGTTCCAAAAGTCCTATGAACACAGCCGTTCAACACCGTGCCATTTCGGTCATAGAACAGAAGACACGCCTAATGGCACTACTCACACATTTGAATTTTGTGAAGCAAGAGAGTTCGCCCGTGGCATGCAACGAGTGGAAGAGCAACAAACTAAAAGTCGGTGAACTTAACACTAAATTATAGAGCTATTTTGATACGAGCGATATCGAAGTTTTAGTGAGCTGCCAACACTAAATACTAATACTTATGGGTAATTTCACTTCATTATCAATAAGCAAGGAAACAGTTCAGTAATTGAAACCTATTAAACCTACACAAATATTCAACTTGACATCAAGAGCTTTATGTTTATAAGTGGATATGGGTACAGATGCGTGCATGAAGCATAGCAATAAATTATTAAGTACAGATTCAATAGTTAACAATAAACTGGAGGTGCTGCCATGTCCTTAGAGAAGGTGAATGGAATCCGAAAGTAGGCTTAAAACGTGAAGGTGAGCGGCTCCTTGATGGCTTTTGAGAAAGGCAAAGATGTGCAACGGTTAAACTTTGTAGTGATTGGGGGGAACGAGTACACAGCAGCCAAACCATAGCTGGTATACTAGGATCCATAATATGGCCAAACATCCCTACAGGCTAAAATATCTTGCAATCAAACTTTTGCATCCCTTTATGGTCAGGAATCTCTAATAGGCTATCTGAACCGCTAAACAATAACAGAGCTGAAAAGATTGAATTGTGTAAAGTTTACAGAACTTACCAGCTCCATTTGTCAGAGGAATCATACTGATTATGCCTGAAAAAATAATCAAATATATTATTCGCCACCCCATCTCCATTCCAGACGGCAGAAACAAATCATAGGAGGACTATTTATGAGGCAAGTAACACCCACGCAAGCTTAGATCGTCAAAAGACAAATTCCAAAAGCTCCTTCATGAGGCATAGTTAGGGACGTAACTTCAGTCAATTTTTGGGGGGTGCCAGAGGTTGCTCTGCGCGAACATTCTGTCTGTAACCTTCTTCTTTTTTACTAACAGTAGCTGACCAATGGTCCTGGGTCCAGCAAGTTGTCCTTCAGAGGTGCATTGTGCTACCGTTTTTGCCCTGCGAAATGGGAAATTTTCAAGGTTGGGGGTGCCTCACCCCCGATACGCCTACTTAAGTTTCTTCCCTGCGCATTGTTATTTTGAGCAAAAATAGTGTCAAAGGTTTGCTGTCGTTTCTGATTTTCAGAATTTTGTTGTTGCCTACAGTCATAAAGACGTATTATATAAAGAAAAAGACATGTTGCATTGACAGCTTTATTCACCTAAATAAGCGGCAAGCTTTGGGTTAATTTCATTCAACGCCAAATGATTGGCTTACTCAAAATGGATATGCATCACCTTGGAAGGAGCAAGAATTCTCAAGAGAGAAATTACGATATTCAACATTTAATTTTTTTCTACATATATATTACATATATATGTATATACATATATATATATATATATATATATATATATATATATATATATATATATATATATATATATATATATATATATATATATATATATATATATATATATATATATATATATATATATATATATATATATATATATATATATATATATTTGACTATTGTTCCTAGTTCAATTAGTGCAAAAATCCTTTTTCTTTGAACTTAATTCAGTTTCAAAAAATTGAATGCAAATGATATTTAGCTTGTACAAGTTTCTAAATAAAATTAAAGGAAAAAATGAGAGAACATCCAAATTTTAATATTGTAGCTAGTAACTGCTCTGATATTTTGAATCTTAGAGCGCCCATCCCACAACCCCTTCCGTATTTCCCCTGATGGTATAGACAGCCCTCAAACATCCTTAGAAGAACATTTCTTTATGATTCGATACTGTTGAGGAAGTTCTGCATCACACAAGTGTAGGATACATCATCCAAAACTCAGTTCCTCTTGTAGAGAGTGAAGTATAAAATATGTCAAGGCAAGTGACTACTTGTTGGTAGAAACTATTTTTACCGATTACAACAAAGATAAATCCACCAGCAATGATAAATCATTTCTGATCAATCGATGGAAGTAGATCAAACTTGCATATGATTATTTTACGTGAAGGGAAGAAGGCTATGGTGGTCTACAGAATTTTTTTGACCTGTAGGTCAAATATGGATAGTGAGAGCACGTGGGGAGCTACCAACCTTGCTGAAAATGAGGCGCTAAAGCAAAATAGTATACCTCTATGGTCCACCATTTTGAAATTGCCCAAATATGGTAGAACGCGCAATTGCGCGAGTCATATTTGGGCATTGAACTGTATAGTCCAATGTATTTAGGCAATTTTAGAATGAGCTATATGAAAACAATACACATAGTAGTTGACTGGGGGGATTCTCACAGGATTTATAAGAATCGAATGGACCCTTTGGAAGGAAAAAGCAATTGGGGACAACATAATCATAAATGTCTTGTAGCAGACAAGAACATCATTCCTTGAACAGAGTTTTTAATACTCAGCTCGACTCAGCTAGCTATGGCCAGTATTTCAATGAGCACACTGATGTTGCATATGCTTGCTATATAAAAGAACTGATTTAATCTGAACTGATTGCATGTAAAACACAAAGCGTTGTGGATACATAAAGTTAAACTTTCATATGCTTAAATGTCAAGTTATAATGTATGTTTACATAGCTGTAAGCAAATATTTTTTTAGCCTGTTAGACTAATGCAAAATGGAAAATATTTCTAGGTAATTATGCTGCTAAAATAAGGTTTCATGTTTGGTTGTCTCAAATACATACATCTACCTGTCCTGTGATTGCTTAAAGCCAACATCCATTAGGCCTCTACAATGCAGTTAGGCCAAAGTAATACCCCCAAACTTCATTATTACATACACGTTTTTATAAAAACCATGTCTATAAGACATATGAGGCTGAAAATTAGGCAAAAATTAAGAAACATTTAAGATACAAAGGCAGCTTGAGTTTCAAATAATAACTTGCAAAAACTGTTCTACTAGTAAATTTTTTATCAAACGAGAAAGAAAATGGAATGAACATCCATTACATGCCTCACAAAACCTGAAAATCCTTTTTTTGCATCGCAATATCCTAATCTCGGTTGTTATTGTCATTAGAAGTCTTTAAATTTAAGAAACATTTAAGAAACTTTTAAGGCTGGATTTGACGAAATATTGAGGAACATCCAGGCTGAAGCCAGAGAGTTTGTTTCTTATAAAAAAAGCGGGTATGTTGAATTATGAGAGATGATTTAAAGTAAAAAGACTGGAAGACAGCTTTTCCTGCTGTTAAAATAAACCCTTCTAGTCCACTGATCTATCCAATGTGTTAAATATTGCAGATCAATGCACTTTACAGGTTTGACACTGATAGAAATTGATCTTAAATATAAGGAAGAGATAACGAGTAAGTGAGAGAGTGAGTGAGTGAGTGAATGAAAGAGAGAGCATTAATATGTGCTTTACTCTTACGCAAGAGGGGTTTCCAAAGATTCTTAGTTACATGCTAAGAAATGTAAAAAATGAAAAACTGCTCGATGCACTCAAAAACATATGGAGAAATTTATCTTTACATAACAGGATCAGATATACTCTGGAATGAAAATGAAAATTCGATTCTAAAATGTCTAAAATTTAAATTAGCACTCAAAATTCTGCTCTGATGAAAACCAGAGCAGCAGTTGCATTTTCCAGAGAGAATTTTTGACAGTGACCTTTTACAATTGTAAGTGTATTTTGAAGGTATGTTATGGTAACAGTGATAGCTCGGTGTAATCCTATTTCAAATCATCCTCTATTTACATTCGTTTCCTAGCAGCATCTTCTATTTTTGTATTAAATTATAGCAATATTAACATCTTTCCAACCCGCCAACGCGTTGCACATGACTGATCGAATATGAGAGTTCGAGTGGTGTCTCACAAGGACCATTTCCAAGTCTTCAACTTAACGCTGGTAGCAAGCACGCAACTAAGGAGGGGTTCTGGGGGTCTAGTTTCCTGCCCATTTCAGCAAATGAACAAAAGTGCCCTTTTTGTAGTGCCCTCTCCATGTCACAAAAGGAGTTTCTGTAAGATAGAAAAGCAGTGACGTAACTGGCTCTAGCTGGGGGGCGGTCTTGGATGGCAAGTTTTCCGAAGGGGGCAGAAAGCCTAAAAGAGTAGGAGAAACAACTAGCTAGAGGAAACCTAGGGGGCGGAAATGGCAAGGGAAGTGGATTTAGGGGGCGAAGCCCTCCTCGCCTACCCTCAGTTACGTGGAAAAGACGTGGTTCTGAAAATTTTCCAGGGACCTCATCCCCAGTCCCCTTTTTCTTCCCTTGTCTTGATAAGAATTAGCAATAAGGATAATTGGTTTTCAGCGCAACCATATCAGTAAACCTCCAACAGTATTTCCTCCACTCATGGATCAGAAGAAAAACAATGTTCATAGGTTCTATCTTCTTTTAAAAAGTTTTGATGCGCCCTTTCATGGACTGAACTGACCCCTACCCTAGAAAATTCCTAGTTGTTGTCGATTCTTGTTGCTGTTGTCGATTCTTTTTGTTGTTGTCGATACTTGTTGTTGTTGCCTGTTACTGTCGATTCTTGCGGAGAGGTGTTTGCAATGCTAGCTCCTTGTAAGTAGCAGAGGCTAGCGCTGGAAAAAGCTACGTAATTGCACAAAAGCTTCATTTCTTTTGAAGCCTAGGATGCTAGATAATGTCATGCTTTGGCTTTTGACACAGCTTTTTTCAAGGTCCTACCAATACTCCTTCCCCATAAGTGCTTGCATTGAGTTAAAAGTGTCGATACTGGTCATAGTAAAAGTATAAAGAACAAGATTATTGAGGAATAAATGTATATGTTTGTCAAAAGATTTCTCAATGGTGAATGCAAATTCTCTATTGAGCCTGCAGTTGGTAATTCGCACGTATGTGACGAGAATCAATCTATCAAGCTTGTTCAATAGGCAGAACAGTATGTTGTCTCGTCAACTTCTGTAACAGCTTCATGGTCACACTTTCATAGGGACATCACGAAAACTTCATAGCCGAAACTACACTAAAACACACGAGATCAGCATTTTTCGGATTAATTGGCCATTTTTGTACAGTCCCGTTGCCATGTGCTTTACTTCATCATAGAAATTGAAGGACACTCTAACCAAAACAGATTTTGCAGTAGCCATGGTGAACGCAGCTGCAGAAATCAACTTTTTATATAAATACCAACCGCATCGATAACTTTTGAAAGGGTACAGGAATGTGGGCTTTCATACGATGGAGTCGTTCAATGTTTGATTGCTATTTATGCTTGTTTAAAACCAAATTGATGAGCTTAAATGTCTAAAATGAGCAGATGTCTTGGTAATAAGCTGTATAGATAACGCTTAGGCGTATAACTGTGTATTTTTCGATCGATTATACGACCATGAATGTTATTAGGGCCTTATAATGCCAAGTCAAAAAAAGTCAAAGTCCTTTCCCGCGCCCAGTGGCGCATAGGGCGGTGCCTATCTCCGCTTCTATAGCCCTAGTCCACGCGTCTGCAAATGCAGTGAAGGCTACAGCGGGGGGCTGGTACACTGGTAGCTCCGCGAGTTTAACTTTCACACTCCATTCTCATATGTCGAGCGCCAGGCGAGAAGGCAGTGAGTACCAGTTTAAAGGTCTTTAGTATGACTCGGCCAGGGCTCGAACCCTCGGCCTACCGGTTGTGAGGAAGACGCTCTACCACTGGGCCATCACTCAGGTTGCCTTATAATGTAGATAACCAGTAACATGAGACATAAAATTCAGACTTAAATAAAAGCAAGTATCAAATATGTTAAGCATAATAGCTAGACCATAATTGAAAATTTAGAACTTTTATGCTTTGCAAGTTATTGTGAGAAAGGATTCAGTGGTTACAACATATGTTTATTTCGGTACTATTTAAATCCAGAAACTCATAAACCTTACAGAATAAACGTAAATAAAAGTTGAAATCATACTTTTAGCATTTCATAAACAGAATGCAAGAACAGTAATATAATAATCTATAATCTTTAAGGCTTTAGTTTATGATACAAAGTGTAAGTAAAGAATATGAAGAACATGGCGTGAACTGGAATCTCTTTCTTGTGCAGTGCAACAGCAGGGACACCCCCAGGGCGTCAGAAGGGCAGCTGCCCTCCAAAAGTTCCAAAAGACAGCTCGGCACTTTGACATGCCAAACAAGATAGAAGATTGCTGATTGAAGTTGTGTTGCAAAATCTTCACCTAACACAATTCATCGGCAAGGCTTTTAAATGGTCGGCACTTCAGTCCTTCTTGATTTGTCGGGGGCCGTACGCAGAAATTTCAAAAAATTTGGCCCCCTTCCCACTTTTATGAAAGCATACGTTTTCTAGATCAACCTTCATGTCTGTGTAAGTTTTTTCAAGTTTAGCCTTCAACCCCTCTTAGTCTTCAGTGCTCGATTACCTTCGATTTGTTTCTAATGAAAGCTGAACAAACGAAAAAAGAAGAATCACGATTTGTGCGCGTTTTATAAATATCTACAACTACCCGCTCATACAATTAGACCGACACATTCGTACATTCTAATTGCCTGCGCTTAATTGAAAATTATTATTCCACATCTTCAAGTCCAGATGCATTCATGATGTCAACATGTTGACAATGTAAGACTGTGAGAAAAAACTATGGTAATTTTGGTGTGGTTAGGTGTATTGGTACAGTCCTATTACGTACTTATATGTTGGCAGAAATCACCCTCCCCTTTTACGCAGATGTACGGTTCTCTCTGAATCCTCTCCCCCATCCGTGCTTACGTACTATGTTGATGGCCTTTTACGAATTAGTCTCCCCAGCACAATAACTGGATGCATCTTTGATGGACTAGTGAAGGCTGATCTTGTATATGGGGATCACAGCCAGGATTAATACCTTTTTGCCTTGACAAATAAATAGGTTCTTCGTGCTTTGGGTTCTCAATCGTGTTGATTGGTGACAAAAGTCGGCTATCAAATCCAGCACCTCTGTTTATCCAGTCTTCTCTACTTAATCCTCAGGCAATGTAAAATTCTTTCTACTATCTATCCAACATCGGATCATCAAATGTAATTTGCTTTTACATGCCGATTGACATTATACTGAAGAACATTAGAACATAGATAATTTACCGATAGACACCTTTAATCTAATTTCATTCCCAGAGATTCGCCTCCAAACTAATTACATTTATAATATGTATTAAATTACGTATCAGAGGCATTGTGGTTGCTGCTGGATCAATGACGTTAGACTTGAAAACAAGTTAAATTGGTCAAATGAAAGCGATTGAAAGGAGCTGCTGCTAAGAAGGCGCACTCTTGTGGTACTACCACGTGCGAATTACGGCCATCATTTCTCAACTAAATAATAATGGTTGCTTTAATTGAAGTTCTGATTTATTTATTAGCTTCATAATCGATGGAGGGACTTAATCGCCATTGGATGATGCACTGAAGAAGAGAATGATCTTATAATGATGATGATTACTCTATATATTCCATTCGACAGAAGATACTTATAAACATGATTAGCTGATAGGTGATGTGATATGGAAGTGATGATGATGATGATTGATGATGATGATGATTATGATGATGATGATTGATGATGATGATGATGATTGATGATGATGATGATGATGATGATGATGATTGATGATGATTGATGATGATG